>SIJG01000030.1:1348154-1466260 GCA_023374025.1 Heterodera schachtii
TGTCACTGCTCACACTCAGTGCCAAACCCTCCGACTGCCAAGCCTTGGAAAAGGGGCACCCGTGGATAAAGCAAGCGAATCGCAAGTCACCTTCACATCTCTCAAGTGTTCCGCACACCAAGTGGCCATTTTTATCAAATTAAATTTCAAAACAATTTTCGTTGAATCAAATTAAAGCCAAATGAATTAAAAAAATAAATAAAATAATATGATTCAATTCATTGTGTTTAAAGACTCTATTAATGTCTTAAATTTTCATTCTTTGAACTGATAGGAAATGCTCAACTGATAAGGGAAAAAAATGAGCATAAAATTAAATAAAAATGAATAATCAATCATAAGGCGTAAACTTAAAATTGCTCAAACGGTCGGAATTAATTTAAAATAACCCAAAATAATGAGAAAAATGCAAATTAGGGGGCGCTCTTGCCTTTTTTCATATTTTGGAACGAATGTGGAGTCGATTCCTGCGAAAATTAAATTTTTTAATTTATAACATTATTTTTACTGATTCGAAAATTTTTTATCTTGGTAAATAATAGTCCGTATAAAAATTACGGTAAACGGGATTCCCGCCTGAATTTTTTCAAAAAGAATTCATTTCACCGCCGGAGAAAGAATGAAATTAGTTAATGGAAGATCCAAAAATTCGTCAAACATTGAGATTTTGAGTCATTTTTAAAGATTACCTACCTAATTTGTAATATGATACATATAGCGCGATACCGATAGGCACCGATGGGAATTTTTTTGAAATAGCGCGCCCCTAAGTTTGGGCCATATTAAAATAAAATTGAATTAAAATATGTTTCTGAATATGTATTAACAAAGAATTAGTGACCAATTGATTATTGTTGTTGTTTTGTTATGTTAGTAAAAAAAAAGCAGGTGGAGAAGTGGGAGCACATACAATCAATAGTCCGTTAATTTGTAAATGTCATCATTGACTATTCAAAATTCTCGACAAAAACAACAAGAGAAGGAAGGATAAATAAACAAAATTTAACTGTAAGCAATAAAATCATTTAAAGCGATCTGAAATAATAAAAATATGTAGAAGGCCAATTGTTCAATTTTTTATTACCACCCATATGTCCCTACCGGATTCTTTTTCCATGACATAAGAGCTTGCTTACTTAGGCCTAGGCTAAGCCGAAGCCTAAGCTTAAGCCGAGGCCTAAGCCTAGGCCTAAGCTTAAGCCTATGCTTAAGACTAGACCGAGGCCTCCTAAGCAAGCCTAAGCCTAGGCCTAAGCCGAGGCCTAAGCTTAAGACTAGGCCGCTACCGGGACCGGGAAAGATTTTGAAAATCCGGGACCGCGACCTCGGAAGACCGGGGGTAAATTGCCGCCCCGGTCCCGTACAACTTTAAAAAAGTTATAGTGCCATATCTCTGGGGGTCCACTGCGTTTGGGCGCTCACGTTTGAAAGCTTTTACTAAACTACTGCTTCACGATTATTTAATCAATGATTTTCATCAAGTGATTTTGTCAATGATTTTAAAATAATAAATAAATACGAGCCTTATCATATATCAATCGATTCCTATAGTGGAGAGGAATCGAAAGGTGCTTGTTTCAGGATTCTACGATGCCTCTATCAAAAGTTATAGCCCAACAAATTTTGTACTGGAATGGGGCTGCTTCTGGGTTTTTCAAAAAAGAGACATTCTTTGGCTTTTTTCGAAAAATTTTGACAAAATCATAGATTTTTGCGATTTTGACGTCAGATTCTTGATCAGCGCCCAACTACCCTAGAAAAGTGCTTTCCTTTGTCGGGATTATAACATTATAGGCATTTAAAAATGTATGTTAAAGTATCAAGTAAACTGTATAAGTACTGAATAATCATAGACAAATTAATGATCTTGCAAACCGAGCTCAGATCGTGATCAGCGTATTTTTTAGCCTAGAAAATGCACTTCCGAAATTTTTAATTTTAATTTTCGAAGAAACCACAAAACTTTACCATTGCCCAAAATGTGTTTAAATAATCTTTTTTACATTCTCTCAGCCATTCTAAAATTCAGCATCAGGTTTTTGCTTCAAGAATTCCTTGCTTAAAAAAACAATGTAAAATGAGTACCTTTATCGGCATCTAAAAATGTATGTGAAATCTGTCCCGTAAACTATAAAAGGGCTCAAGTACAGCTTATGCGTCCAATGGACTTTTTTTGTGCGTCCAATCGACTTTTATGCGTCCAATCAATTTTTATGAGTCCAATCAATTTTTATGCGTCCATTCGATTTTTTATGCGTCCAATCAATTTTTCCATCTGGTGATCATTAGGGATGTTAATTTTTGTGACGAAAAATCTCGAAATAGTTAACTAAAATGTGAGTAAAAATGCCAAAATAGTGACAAAATAGTGCCAAAAAGTCCAAAATAGTGACGAATAGTGACATAATTTTCAGCCAAAAAGTGAGCAAAAATAATTTTTATTCACTGATTGCAGTTGCAAATGAAGTACATTTCCTTTGAACTATTTCCTTAGCAAATACTGAATTTTTTTAAATTAAAATTTGTCAAGAAAAAAAATTTGCGAGAAGAATTTTTAAGAAAATTTTCCAATTCTCAGTGGTATTTTTGAAAAAAAATTTAAGTCGATTCTTAGGGGTGTATTTTTGAGAAAAATTTTTGCTCGATTCTTAGGGGTGTATTTTTTGATTTTATTGCATTTTTATTAAGGAATTTTCCAAAAAATGCCGAAATAGTGAAAAAATAGTGACAAAACTCCAAAATAGTGAATTTTACTATTTTAGTGACAAAGCTCCAAAATAGTTATTTCTAGTGACTAATAGTGATTAGCTGCACCTTAATTCAACATAGGGGATGGCACGTCTTAATTCATTGACTAAATTGGATACCAAAGAGCGAACCATTGGCCTTTTTCGGAATTTGTCCTAACACTAACAAAAAATACCATAATGGTGAAATATTTTCAATACTATACAATTCGATGTAAAAAATTGATTGGACGCATATAAGTCGATTGGACGCATAAACTGTACTTGAGCCTTAGAAAAGTACCAAATTGGTTTTCGAGTTAAGACCGGTTAAAAAACCGATTTTTTGGCACTTTCACAACGCGTGACATATTTTTTCCTGCTTAGCTCCTTGCGACGAATCGATTGGGTATATCATTTGAACATTTTTTTCACGGGCCGTTCACTACAATTCACCCGCTTTTCCTTTTTCTTAATGCTTTTCCATATAACTTTTCGTTTTTAGTTGCATAGTTTATTTGGTATTGTCTCATTATGCTTTCGGCACGTTCTCTCCATTTTGCGCTTTCTCGTCTTTCTTCGTTTTCGCCGCTTTGCCGTGCTTCCACTTCATCTGTACGCCACTTCTGCCTGCTTGGACGCAATTTGACACGCTATAGAGCCAAGGAACCGTTACGTGCGGCATCGCGGGCCGACTCAATTCCGCCGAGGCCATTGCTACAAGTCATCATCCGAGGCGGAATTTTCTTTTTCGTGGTAGGATTTTTATTGTAGAAATTTTATAATACTTTGTTTTTTGGGGTCACTGATCACGAATCCGGCATTAAGTCATGTTTAGACTAAGGATGCGAATTCGAAAATTTGAATTTTCGACTTTTTGATCGAATTTGCTCCGAGATTCGAAATTTGCCAAAATGGATGCCGGATTCGTGTTTAGCGACCCCAAAAAAACCTGGAAACGTTTTTTAGGGCAAAAAAATTTGAATTTTTTTTTCCAAAAAGAGGGGGGGGGGACAACTACAGTATTACCCTTTTGTTAAGGCCAGCAGTGTCTTCTCAATGATTGCTGCCGTGTATGACTTTGAGATGACACAGAAGCGATTCCAATCGGTGATTGACCAGGCCATTTACGAATTCCGTCGCACTTTTTCCTTCAATCCGCCGCAAGAGCGCAAAACGGAAGCCTGGACGAAACAAATGGAAGAGGAAAGGGAGGCAGTGAAAGAACGAATTCGGTAGGACGCGTAAAGTGTCATGGGATGCGTAAAACCGACTAGAACCAAATAGAATACGGACAAAAATTTACATTTCCTGAGATTGCATTTTAAATTTAATGTTTCTAAATAATTTCTGAAACTCGGTTTTTCCGGAACCTAAAACTGTTAATTATCCTAATCACAATTATGTAATTTTCAGGATGAATAAACAAAAGTTGGAGGAGCGCAAGAAGTCGGGCATGAAGGGAGAAGGGGACGACGATGACGAAGAAAATTAAATCATAATTAAAAGTAATAGGGGAATTTACCAGATTTTTTTTGTTTGCTTTTTTGATAAATTATTTTGTTCAATTTGTAATTGAAATCAGTTTTTTCATTTAAATTTTTACCTGCCAAATTTCAACTACTGTTCTTTAATTTATTGGTGTCGTTTTTTTTTTTGCTAGGGTTTTTCTGTGATAATTAGGGATGCAATTTTTAGGCTCTAAAAACCCCAAAAATAGGCTCTAAAAATGGAAAATAGGACTAAAAACCTCATTTTTAGGTGTGTAAAATGACAAAATGTATTCTAAAAAATTGAGCCAAATCAATATTGAGATAAATAATTTTATAAATCAAAATCTTGTTAATAAAATAAATAAACTTTTGAGATGAATTTTTGAAAAATTTCCATTTCTTAAGGGGTTTTTTTGAAAATTTTCGGGTCGATTACGGAGCCGAGATTGGCTGGGCTTTGTACCCGGAATAACCGCCGCGGGGCAATCGCCGCTTTAACAACCAATTCTCATGTTGAGAGTCTTTGGTCTGCTGTTCTCGGATAACAAGAAGTTCATTCTTAATCCTCTTTTGTTTTAAAATAATATTTTTAAAATTATTCCCAATTATTTTTTACTCGGCACGAATTGACGGATTGTATCATAAAAGTGTTTCGGTGCTGAATGTTAATGAAAGTCAAAGGCAGCAAAATTGCCAAAAAGGCAAAGGTCGACAAAGAAAGAACAGTCGAAAGAACGAGAACAGATCGTTCATTCATTTTTTATGCGCTTCAACAATTAAATGAATGATTATTAAATTTGCAATTTGTTATTGTCATTTTACAGAAATTTGAAACCAATTAGTGTGGTTGGGATTGACTAATTGTGGATGGGGTGACTAATTATAAGTTCCTCACTTTTCGCCGATTTATGCGCGAGACAAACGGCGAAGAATTGGGGTCAAAATTGCAACATAAGTAGTGTAAGACCCCGTTTTGGTGGCCATCTGAGCGCCGGGACATTTCAGTCCCAGCGCTCTGGCCGGCCGTTTGAGCGCCAGTGTACACTGGCGCTCAAACGACCTTAACCTTTTGGCTCCGATTTTGTCGACCATTTGTCCCTTTGTCGACCATTTGTCCTCTGTGACTTTTTTNCTGTGGCCTAATGGTTAGTGTGTTTAGTTGTTTCGGAGAGGGGGCAAAAAAGTTCGATCCCAACACCATGTGATTGGATTTGAATTATTTAGTCAGAAATTAATGCTCAATACGAATGCGTATCAGTGGCATAATGGTTAGTGTGTTGGGCTTTTTTCGGCGCAACCTGGGTTCGGTTCCGCGCGGGGTTAGCAGATTAAATTTAAGGACAAATGGTCGAAAAGGGACAAAAGGTCAACCTGGGATAAATGATCCAAAAACGGACAAATGGTCGACAGAGGGACAATAGGTCAACCATGGGGACAAATGGCCGTTTGAGTACCAGAAAGGCCGTTTCAGTGCCAGGACTCTGGTACTGAAAAGCGTCAGAAAATCTGGTACTGAAATGTCCGGTACTGAACCGTACGGGGAATCGTGGTCTTACACTACTTTTAATATTCTTAAATTATTCATTTACTTCATGAGTATTTAATATATAGTTAAAATTACTTACACTCTTTTTTGCTAAAACATTAATTTAATTTGTTTTGGATTAATAATAATACAACCTTTAATATTTTTATATTATAATTTTGTTAAAAACATAAAGAAATATAAACTAATAAAATATTTTTAAAATGATCAAGTTAATTAATGCTAATATTATTTTCTTGTCAGCCATTACCAATTTGAAAGGAGAAAGTGTATTCCCTAACAAATAAATAAAATGGTCTATTTATTTATAATTTGTTACGCCAAGATTAAATTGATTTTTTCATTCCACTATTCATGACTGACTCTCGAATTGATGTTTTTATTAGGCTCGTATTTCTCCTCTCCTTAAACATAATAACGTACGAAGACTGTCATGTCAAAGATTTGTTTTTATATTAACATAAATTTAATAAAACTCATTCTAATCAAATTGCGTATATTAAAGTGTACCTGAACATATAAATTATTTTTTTAATATAAAAATAACCATATTCTTTTTAACGATGCCGCAATTTCATAGTACTTTTATATAAAATGATATAAAATTATAATGTAAATCATTATAAAAAAAGCTAAGGCTCATGAATTAAAATAAGGCATAAATTAGATACAAGATCTGATTCTCATGTCCAATCTGAGATCTAAGAAAATGGTGGATATTCACAAAGTTAAACTCGAAATATAATTAGAAATATTAAAATTAGTAATTCATACAATTGCAAAATTTGAAGAATGCATATATAGTTGGAAAAATTTTCACATAACTACGTAATTGTTTATCATTTCAACTGTAAGATAGTAAATAAAATAATTTCAAGTAATTTTAATTTCTGTATAAAAGGCAAAAAGATAAATAAATTAATTTAAAGATCTAAAATATACGTTAAAATTATGGAAAACATGTTAAAAATAAGAACAATTATTGCATTACCATGAAATTATTATATTAATGAGAAGAACCACAGACAGGATCAATAGAAAACGGGATAGTCAAGAATTATAAAAAAAATTTATTGTTATAATTAAAATGTTTTTTATTTTTCATATTAATTAAACAAAAAAATCAATACTTGGTGATAAAAATAACTTAAATAAAATAATTATTTACAAATAAACCCTCAAAATCAAATCAGTTAAAATGATATTGTTATATTTTAAATAAAAAATTAAGTAAATTTCTAATAAAATGAAATGAAATCAAAGAAAGTTATTTCAATATTTTTCATTAAATAAGTAAAAATAACAATATTTAATCGGCGTTTAAATAAAATAAATAGGATAGAAATAAAAAAGGAAAACGAAATATTTATTTATGAATATTCTAATAAAATGCTTTCCATATTTTACGTTAGTAAAAAGATTAATTAAGTGTTTTAATAGAAAAAAATTTAATTTATTTAATACAAATATGAATATATAAAAATCAAGATTATTTATTTATTTTGTTATAATTTTTTTTAAATTTATAAATAAAGTTTACTATTATTTACAACATATAATAATTTTACAATATATTTTTTATTATTACACGGAATTGGCTTTAATATATAACTAGCGCAGGCGCGCTCGCTTCGCTCGCGCACCTCGCGCTAGCTAAAGATAAAAAAATATTTATCATACATATCCATCTTGCCCCACTCTCTCTCTCTCTTTTTCTCCTTCTTTCTATCTGTCTTCTTTTCTACATCTTCTCTTTTCTATCGCCTTTTCTCTCTCTCCTCTTTTCTCACTCACTCCTCTTTTCTTTTCTCTCTCTCCTCTTTTCAACATCTCCTCTTTTCTCTCTCTCTTCCTTTCACTTTCCTCTCTTCTCTTTTCAATATCTCCTCTTTTCTCTCTCTCCTCTTTTCTCTCTCTCCTCTTTCTCTCTCTTCTCTTTCTCTCTTTCTCTCTCTTCTCTTTTCTCTCTCTTCTCTTTTCTCTCTCTTCTCTTTTCTCTCTCTTCTCTTTTCTCTCTCTTCTCTTTTCTCTCTCTCTCCTCTTTTCTCTTTCTCTTCTTTTCTCTTTCTCCTCCTTTCACTTTCCTCTCTTCTCTTTTCTCTCTCTCCTCTTTTCTCTCTCTATTTTTTTAATATCTCCTCTTTTATCTCTCTCTTCCTTTCACTTTCCTCTCTTCTCCTTTCTCTTTCCTCTTTCCTCTCTTCTCTTTTCTCTCTCTCCTCCTTTCTCTTTCCTCTCTTTTCTTTTCTCTCTCTCCTCTTTTCTCTCTCTCCTCTTTTCTCTCTCTCTCTCTTTTCTCTCTCTCCTCTTTTCTCTCTCTCTCCTCTTTTCTCTCTCTCTCTCTCTCTATTCAATATCTCCTCTTTTATCTCTCTCCTCTTTTCTCTCTCTGTTTTTCTCTCTTCCCTTTTCTCTCTTTTCTCTCTCTCTTTCTCTTTTCTCTCTCTTCTCTTTTCTCTCTCTCTCCTCTTTTCTCTTTCTCTTCTTTTATCTCTCTCCTCCTTTCACTTTCCTCTCTTCTCTTTTCTCTCTCTCCTCTTTTCTCTCTCTATTTTTTCAATATCTCCTCTTTTATCTCTCTCCTCCTTTCACTTTACTCTCTTTTCTCTCTCTTCTCTTTTCTCTCTCTTTTCTTTTCTCTCTCTTCTCTTTTCTCTCTCTTCTCTTTTCTCTCTCTCTCCTCTTTTCTCTTTCTCTTCTTTTCTCTTTCTCCTCCTTTCACTTCCTCTCTTCTCTTTTCTCTCTCTCCTCTTTTCTCTCTCTATTTTTTCAATATCTCCTCTTTTCTCTCGCACCTCCTTTCACTGTCCTCTCTTCTCTTTTTTCTCTCTCTCCTCTTTTTTCTCTCTATTTTTTCAATATCTCGTCTTTTATCTCTCTCCTCCTTTCACTTTCCTCTCTTTTCTCTCTCTTCTCTTTTCTCTCTCTTCCCTTTTCTCTCTCTTCTCTTTTCTCTCTCTTCTCTTTTCTCTCTCTCTCTTCTTTTCTCTTTCTCTTCTTTTCTCTTTCTCCTCCTTTCACTTTCCTCTCTTCTCTTTTCAATATCTCCTCTTTTCTCTCTATCCTCTTTTCTCTCTCTCCTTTTTTCTCTCTCTCCTCTTTTCTCTCTCTCCTCTTTTCTCTCTCTTCTCTTTTCTCTCTCTTCTCTTTTCTTTCTCTTCTCTTTTCTCTCTCTCTCCTCTTTTCTCTTTCTCTTCTTTTCTCTTTCTCCTCCTTTCACTTTCCTCTCTTCTCTTTCTCTCTCTCCTCTTTTCTCTCTCTATTTTTTCAATATCTCCTCTTTTATCTCTCTCCTCCTTTCACTTTCCTCTCTCCTCTTTTTTCTCTCTATTTTTTCAATATCTCCTCTTTTATCTCTCTCCTCCTTTCACTTTCCTCTCTTCTCTTTTCTCTTTCTTCTCTTTTTTCTCTCTTCTCTTTTCTCTCTCTCTCTCCCTCTCTCTGTTTTTCTCTTCATCATTTCATTCTATCAATGTCTTACTTACTCTATTTGAATGATGTATACACTTATGAAATTTTTATTTCGTGTCGGAAAAATTATTTTTTTTGAAGGATTTCGTTTCAATAAATAATTCAAAAGTTTTGTGACATACACACATTGCAATGAAATTTTGTTTTTATTAGTTAATTTAAATACTTTTGTCACTTATAATTTCTTTTTATTAGTTATTTTCAAATATTTTTTAGGATTTTCTTATAATTCGATATAATTGAATTATTCCCCATGGTGTGTGCGTTGAATGTGTAAATGAGCAGACAATCATTTTTATTTCTCGTTTTAACTTTAACTCATATATGAATCATATTTTTATTGGTTTTTTATTTTAATAAAACTAGGAAATGTAAATTTATATATTTCTCAAACAAAATTTCATTTTGATATTCTTGAATTTTCGTGTTCCTAATTTCCATGATTGCATTTATTATTAATTCATTACTTAAGATTGCATTCAATTATTAATTAAACTCGTCATAGTGAAATGATCAGTTTCTTACGTTCATTCTCTTCTCATATGATGTGCGTTAATTTTTTATTTTATAAAATAAAAATCGATATGTATAATAGTAAAATTTACAATTTTTTTAGATATTTAAATACAAAAATTTCTGTTTATTTTTGTTGTTATCAATAGTTAATCTTTTGCATCAGATAAATGTTAAGAGAATTTTTAAATCAAATTTGAAATTTTAAATGAAAACTTAAAAATGTTAAAATAAATAAATTTTATTTTAATTTTTTAAATATTTATTTTTATATTGATAGCTTTTTTAATTATTTTACTTTAGGTTTATTTCTTTTTTAATCCATGTAAGTTTTATATTAGTTTGTTTTATTTTCTCGTAGATATTTAAGGAGTCAGTTAAAATCTCAAGCAATTGTCGGCTCTTTTCTTCTAATTGTGTTGTCATAATTGAATACCAATTTTCATTTTATATTTATTAACATAATTTCCAACTTATACATTAACTGATTATTGATTATAAACTTTTATTAACACAAAATTTTTTTTATTGGTTTTTACAAAAAATAACGAAGTTTCGAACTGATAATTATTTGACAGATAATGTCTAGTTTTTATATAAATAATTCAGTTTATTTTTATTTGTAATATTATTATTTAAAATTGTTCTTTATTCAAAAATAATTTTTTTTAAATACTGTTGATAAATTATCTTTGACTTTTTGTTTTATTAATTTCTTTACCTTATTCTATTGGTTCTTGTTTCATTTGGCTCGACTTTTTTTTGTTTAAATTAATAATATTATCAAGAAATCATGCCCAAAAATTTTCGTTTAATTATGGTATTCGTTGTTTTTATGAATTTATAAAAATATTTGAAAAAGTTAAATACTTAAAAAAGTTTCAGTAAATATAAGACTAAAAAAGAAAAAAAAGCAAAATAAAATAAAATAAAAAATTTTAAAAAGAAGATTTTCAATTTTTTTAAATAAAGTAATTTATTTATTTTTCCTTTTTTTAGGAAAATTTACTGCTTTCTTTTTTCCTAAATTTTTTCTTTTCTATATAAAATTTTTTTTTCCTTTTCAAGGAGTTTTTATTTTTGGGTCCTCATGTTTTTATAACATATATTATTTTTATATATTTATTTTCTGTTCTATGATTGATTTAAAAATTATTATGGTTTTTTACGCGTAAATTTGTATAAATTTTCTGACTGCTCCAAAGTTCAATCTTTAGGTGTGTATTTTCATCTCTCGCCTCTCGTCGCAAAAAAAAACGAGAGGTGAGAGGCGAAAGTTTCAAAATGGCGAGAGGCGAAAGACGAGAGGTGAGAGTTGTCCCACCCCTGATTTGTATCCATGGCCCAAAAATAATTTTACCAACTATGCAGCTCAATTTCGATTCTTTTCCTCTGTCGAGAAATGTAATTTTTTAACTTTTGTTATTTTTAATGTGAGAATTGTTTCCCTTTAGCATATATAAAATTATTTAACTAAATTATTTTTTTCAATTTTAATAATTTATTTCTAAATAGAAAACATCTGTTATAATATTTACAATTTTCTATTTTACATGTTACTGTAATCGGATTTGTACTCGTTGCTAGAGGCATATGGTATAATATATTTATTTGTGTTTTTATTAATATATCAGTTCAAAAAATTATGAATTTTTGAGTATATAATATTTTAGGTCGAATTCGCTGTTAAATTTTTAATAAAAATATACCCTTTAAATAATTTTCGTTTAATATTGTTTTACATTTTTTTTCTTTCACAATTGGCTGGCTCTCTCTAATAAAAATAACAAACTAAAAAATAACGAAGAAATAGTAATGTCAATTTTTTAAAATATGCACAAAACAATTTCCTTAAATTAAGTAATAAGCAAATAAAAAAATAGACATTTATACTTTGTGGACATAATTCTTTTATGAAACCGAATAAATTTCTAACTATTATAGACTGATTATTGTAAAATTTCAAAAATAGGTCTTGATTAATATTAGATATATTAATTAAAGTTAATTGTTTTTTGTTTTGTAATAAATCTTGTTCTTGTTGAGCATATCATTATATTTTGCGCAAATGCAATAATAACGTAATGTTTTGTAACATGAATTAATTTTTTTATGAAAATAAAGTTTATTGCATTTTTATTATTTGAAATTTAATTTTTTTCAAATAATGTTCTTATTAATGATGATTATCCAATTTCTGAGGAGTTTGAAAAATAATCCCCCCCCCCCCGTCCCCATTTATCGCCCCGTGTGGTAAATATAATTTCTATTTATAGAACCATTTTTTCCAAAAAAACAATAGTAAAAAATTCTAAAAAAATGCCAAAATAATGGCGAAAAATACGAAATAATGAAGAATAGTGACAAATTTTGTCAAGAAAAAAATTTGAGAGATGAATTTTCGAGAAAATTTACCAATTTTAAGGGTGTATTATTTTTTTTAATTTTAGGTCAGTCTTAGGAGTGTATTTTTGAAAAAAAATTTTAGGCAGATTCATAGGGGTGTATTTTTAGATTTTCTTGCATTTTTGTTGAGAAATTTTCAAAAAATATCGGAAAAAATATCCTTGGGTTTTTTAATAAAGTTTCAAAATGGCGAGAGGCGAAAGACGAGAGGTGAGAGTTGTCCCACCCCTGATTTGTATCCATGGCCCAAAATAATTTTACCAACTATGCAGCTCAATTTCGATTCTTTTCCTCTGTCGAGAAATGTAATTTTTTAACTTTTGTTATTTTTAATGTGAGAATTGTTTCCCTTTAGCATATATAAAATTATTTAACTAAATTATTTTTTTCAATTTTAATAATTTATTTCTAAATAGAAAACATCTGTTATAATATTTACAATTTTCTATTTTACATGTTACTGTAATCGGATTTGTACTCGTTGCTAGAGGCATATGGTATAATATATTTATTTGTGTTTTTATTAATATATCAGTTCAAAAAATTATGAATTTTTGAGTATATAATATTTTAGGTCGAATTCGCTGTTAAATTTTTAATAAAAATATACCCTTTAAATAATTTTCGTTTAATATTGTTTTACATTTTTTTTCTTTCACAATTGGCTGGCTCTCTCTAATAAAAATAACAAACTAAAAAATAACGAAGAAATAGTAATGTCAATTTTTTAAAATATGCACAAAACAATTTCCTTAAATTAAGTAATAAGCAAATAAAAAAATAGACATTTATACTTTGTGGACATAATTCTTTTATGAAACCGAATAAATTTCTAACTATTATAGACTGATTATTGTAAAATTTCAAAAATAGGTCTTGATTAATATTAGATATATTAATTAAAGTTAATTGTTTTTTGTTTTGTAATAAATCTTGTTCTTGTTGAGCATATCATTATATTTTGCGCAAATGCAATAATAACGTAATGTTTTGTAACATGAATTAATTTTTTTATGAAAATAAAGTTTATTGCATTTTTATTATTTGAAATTTAATTTTTTTCAAATACTGTTCTTATTAATGATGATTATCCAATTTCTGAGGAGTTTGAAAAATAATCCCCCCCCCCGTCCCCATTTATCGCCCCGTGTGGTAAATATAATTTCTATTTATAGAACCATTTTTTCCAAAAAAACAATAGTAAAAAATTCTAAAAAAATGCCAAAATAATGGCGAAAAATACGAAATAATGAAGAATAGTGACAAATTTTGTCAAGAAAAAAATTTGAGAGATGAATTTTCGAGAAAATTTACCAATTTTAAGGGTGTATTATTTTTTTTAATTTTAGGTCAGTCTTAGGAGTGTATTTTTGAAAAAAATTTTAGGCAGATTCATAGGGGTGTATTTTTAGATTTTCTTGCATTTTTGTTGAGAAATTTTCAAAAAATATCGGAAAAAATATCCTTGGGTTTTTTAATAAAGTTTCAAAATGGCGAGAGGCGAAAGACGAGAGGTGAGAGTTGTCCCACCCCTGATTTGTATCCATGGCCCAAAAATAATTTTACCAACTATGCAGCTCAATTTCGATTCTTTTCCTCTGTCGAGAAATGTAATTTTTTAACTTTTGTTATTTTTAATGTGAGAATTGTTTCCCTTTAGCATATATAAAATTATTTAACTAAATTATTTTTTTCAATTTTAATAATTTATTTCTAAATAGAAAACATCTGTTATAATATTTACAATTTTCTATTTTACATGTTACTGTAATCGGATTTGTACTCGTTGCTAGAGGCATATGGTATAATATATTTATTTGTGTTTTTATTAATATATCAGTTCAAAAAATTATGAATTTTTGAGTATATAATATTTTAGGTCGAATTCGCTGTTAAATTTTTAATAAAAATATACCCTTTAAATAATTTTCGTTTAATATTGTTTTACATTTTTTTTCTTTCACAATTGGCTGGCTCTCTCTAATAAAAATAACAAACTAAAAAATAACGAAGAAATAGTAATGTCAATTTTTTAAAATATGCACAAAACAATTTCCTTAAATTAAGTAATAAGCAAATAAAAAAATAGACATTTATACTTTGTGGACATAATTCTTTTATGAAACCGAATAAATTTCTAACTATTATAGACTGATTATTGTAAAATTTCAAAAATAGGTCTTGATTAATATTAGATATATTAATTAAAGTTAATTGTTTTTTGTTTTGTAATAAATCTTGTTCTTGTTGAGCATATCATTATATTTTGCGCAAATGCAATAATAACGTAATGTTTTGTAACATGAATTAATTTTTTTATGAAAATAAAGTTTATTGCATTTTTATTATTTGAAATTTAATTTTTTTCAAATACTGTTCTTATTAATGATGATTATCCAATTTCTGAGGAGTTTGAAAAATAATCCCCCCCCCCCGTCCCCATTTATCGCCCCGTGTGGTAAATATAATTTCTATTTATAGAACCATTTTTTCCAAAAAAACAATAGTAAAAAATTCTAAAAAATGCCAAAATAATGGCGAAAAATACGAAATAATGAAGAATAGTGACAAATTTTGTCAAGAAAAAAATTTGAGAGATGAATTTTCGAGAAAATTTACCAATTTTAAGGGTGTATTATTTTTTTAAATTTTAGGTCAGTCTTAGGAGTGTATTTTTGAAAAAAAATTTTAGGCAGATTCATAGGGGTGTATTTTTAGATTTTCTTGCATTTTTGTTGAGAAATTTTCAAAAAATATCGGAAAAAATATCCTTGGGTTTTTTAATAAAGTTTCAAAATGGCGAGAGGCGAAAGACGAGAGGTGAGAGTTGTCCCACCCCTGATTTGTATCCATGGCCCAAAAATAATTTTACCAACTATGCAGCTCAATTTCGATTCTTTTCCTCTGTCGAGAAATGTAATTTTTTAACTTTTGTTATTTTTAATGTGAGAATTGTTTCCCTTTAGCATATATAAAATTATTTAACTAAATTATTTTTTTCAATTTTAATAATTTATTTCTAAATAGAAAACATCTGTTATAATATTTACAATTTTCTATTTTACATGTTACTGTAATCGGATTTGTACTCGTTGCTAGAGGCATATGGTATAATATATTTATTTGTGTTTTTATTAATATATCAGTTCAAAAAATTATGAATTTTTGAGTATATAATATTTTAGGTCGAATTCGCTGTTAAATTTTTAATAAAAATATACCCTTTAAATAATTTTCGTTTAATATTGTTTTACATTTTTTTTCTTTCACAATTGGCTGGCTCTCTCTAATAAAAATAACAAACTAAAAAATAACGAAGAAATAGTAATG
The DNA here is from genome assembly GCA_023374025.1 of Heterodera schachtii. Lineage (NCBI taxonomy): Eukaryota > Metazoa > Nematoda > Chromadorea > Rhabditida > Heteroderidae > Heterodera > Heterodera schachtii. The sequence goes on from SIJG01000030.1 coordinate 1,363,640, forward strand.
TCAATTTTTTAAAATATGCACAAAACAATTTCCTTAAATTAAGTAATAAGCAAATAAAAAAATAGACATTTATACTTTGTGGACATAATTCTTTTATGAAACCGAATAAATTTCTAACTATTATAGACTGATTATTGTAAAATTTCAAAAATAGGTCTTGATTAATATTAGATATATTAATTAAAGTTAATTGTTTTTTGTTTTGTAATAAATCTTGTTCTTGTTGAGCATATCATTATATTTTGCGCAAATGCAATAATAACGTAATGTTTTGTAACATGAATTAATTTTTTTATGAAAATAAAGTTTATTGCATTTTTATTATTTGAAATTTAATTTTTTTCAAATACTGTTCTTATTAATGATGATTATCCAATTTCTGAGGAGTTTGAAAAATAATCCCCCCCCCGTCCCCATTTATCGCCCCGTGTGGTAAATATAATTTCTATTTATAGAACCATTTTTTCCAAAAAAACAATAGTAAAAAATTCTAAAAAAATGCCAAAATAATGGCGAAAAATACGAAATAATGAAGAATAGTGACAAATTTTGTCAAGAAAAAAATTTGAGAGATGAATTTTCGAGAAAATTTACCAATTTTAAGGGTGTATTATTTTTTTTAATTTTAGGTCAGTCTTAGGAGTGTATTTTTGAAAAAAAATTTTAGGCAGATTCATAGGGGTGTATTTTTAGATTTTCTTGCATTTTTGTTGAGAAATTTTCAAAAAATATCGGAAAAAATATCCTTGGGTTTTTTAATAAAGTTTCAAAATGGCGAGAGGCGAAAGACGAGAGGTGAGAGTTGTCCCACCCCTGATTTGTATCCATGGCCCAAAAATAATTTTACCAACTATGCAGCTCAATTTCGATTCTTTTCCTCTGTCGAGAAATGTAATTTTTTAACTTTTGTTATTTTTAATGTGAGAATTGTTTCCCTTTAGCATATATAAAATTATTTAACTAAATTATTTTTTTCAATTTTAATAATTTATTTCTAATAGAAAACATCTGTTATAATATTTACAATTTTCTATTTTACATGTTACTGTAATCGGATTTGTACTCGTTGCTAGAGGCATATGGTATAATATATTTATTTGTGTTTTTATTAATATATCAGTTCAAAAAATTATGAATTTTTGAGTATATAATATTTTAGGTCGAATTCGCTGTTAAATTTTTAATAAAAATATACCCTTTAAATAATTTTCGTTTAATATTGTTTTACATTTTTTTTCTTTCACAATTGGCTGGCTCTCTCTAATAAAAATAACAAACTAAAAAATAACGAAGAAATAGTAATGTCAATTTTTTAAAATATGCACAAAACAATTTCCTTAAATTAAGTAATAAGCAAATAAAAAAATAGACATTTATACTTTGTGGACATAATTCTTTTATGAAACCGAATAAATTTCTAACTATTATAGACTGATTATTGTAAAATTTCAAAAATAGGTCTTGATTAATATTAGATATATTAATTAAAGTTAATTGTTTTTTGTTTTGTAATAAATCTTGTTCTTGTTGAGCATATCATTATATTTTGCGCAAATGCAATAATAACGTAATGTTTTGTAACATGAATTAATTTTTTTATGAAAATAAAGTTTATTGCATTTTATTATTTGAAATTTAATTTTTTTCAAATACTGTTCTTATTAATGATGATTATCCAATTTCTGAGGAGTTTGAAAAATAATCCCCCCCCCCCCCCCGTCCCCATTTATCGCCCCGTGTGGTAAATATAATTTCTATTTATAGAACCATTTTTTCCAAAAAAACAATAGTAAAAAATTCTAAAAAAATGCCAAAATAATGGCGAAAAATACGAAATAATGAAGAATAGTGACAAATTTTGTCAAGAAAAAAATTTGAGAGATGAATTTTCGAGAAAATTTACCAATTTTAAGGGTGTATTATTTTTTTTAATTTTAGGTCAGTCTTAGGAGTGTATTTTTGAAAAAAAATTTTAGGCAGATTCATAGGGGTGTATTTTTAGATTTTCTTGCATTTTTGTTGAGAAATTTTCAAAAAATATCGGAAAAAATATCCTTGGGTTTTTTAATAAAGTTTCAAAATGGCGAGAGGCGAAAGACGAGAGGTGAGAGTTGTCCCACCCCTGATTTGTATCCATGGCCCAAAAATAATTTTACCAACTATGCAGCTCAATTTCGATTCTTTTCCTCTGTCGAGAAATGTAATTTTTTAACTTTTGTTATTTTTAATGTGAGAATTGTTTCCCTTTAGCATATATAAAATTATTTAACTAAATTATTTTTTTCAATTTTAATAATTTATTTCTAAATAGAAAACATCTGTTATAATATTTACAATTTTCTATTTTACATGTTACTGTAATCGGATTTGTACTCGTTGCTAGAGGCATATGGTATAATATATTTATTTGTGTTTTTATTAATATATCAGTTCAAAAAATTATGAATTTTTGAGTATATAATATTTTAGGTCGAATTCGCTGTTAAATTTTTAATAAAAATATACCCTTTAAATAATTTTCGTTTAATATTGTTTTACATTTTTTTTCTTTCACAATTGGCTGGCTCTCTCTAATAAAAATAACAAACTAAAAAATAACGAAGAAATAGTAATGTCAATTTTTTAAAATATGCACAAAACAATTTCCTTAAATTAAGTAATAAGCAAATAAAAAAATAGACATTTATACTTTGTGGACATAATTCTTTTATGAAACCGAATAAATTTCTAACTATTATAGACTGATTATTGTAAAATTTCAAAAATAGGTCTTGATTAATATTAGATATATTAATTAAAGTTAATTGTTTTTTGTTTTGTAATAAATCTTGTTCTTGTTGAGCATATCATTATATTTTGCGCAAATGCAATAATAACGTAATGTTTTGTAACATGAATTAATTTTTTATGAAAATAAAGTTTATTGCATTTTTATTATTTGAAATTTAATTTTTTTCAAATACTGTTCTTATTAATGATGATTATCCAATTTCTGAGGAGTTTGAAAAATAATCCCCCCCCCCCCGTCCCCATTTATCGCCCCGTGTGGTAAATATAATTTCTATTTATAGAACCATTTTTTCCAAAAAAACAATAGTAAAAAATTCTAAAAAAATGCCAAAATAATGGCGAAAAATACGAAATAATGAAGAATAGTGACAAATTTTGTCAAGAAAAAAATTTGAGAGATGAATTTTCGAGAAAATTTACCAATTTTAAGGGTGTATTATTTTTTTTAATTTTAGGTCAGTCTTAGGAGTGTATTTTTGAAAAAAATTTTAGGCAGATTCATAGGGGTGTATTTTTAGATTTTCTTGCATTTTTGTTGAGAAATTTTCAAAAAATATCGGAAAAAATATCCTTGGGTTTTTTAATATTTTTAAAATATTTTAAGGATTTTAGAATTTCATCTAAAATTCTGGAATTCTTTAACAAAAATTAAATAAAAAAATTTTTTTTGACGCGATGACAGTAATTTTCAAAAGTAAATCACCAATTTTCCCAAAATAAGCATCAAAAAAGCACAAAAAACTAGGTAGAAAATTTTAAAAGTCAAAAATTTTTGTTAAGGAAATAAATAAAAAAATTTTTGAAATTAATTTGTATTTTTCAGAAATTTTTGGATCGAATAAAATCGGCTCCCGCATACTATATCACATCAATTCATCGCATGTACGTTCAAATTCATCGTATCATCGCATCTACGATGCGATCGTCACATCTCATGTAAAATCGTCTGCGGCAGACGATTATTTGTACGATGTGTCGTATGTTCGTTCAAATTAAAACATTCCTACATACGACGAGACGAGCTCATCATACGATGAGCTTCCCTCTATGAAAATCGTACGTAGCAGGGATGTGCCGAGCCAGACAAAATCCGATTCCGATTAAATCGCCGATTCCGATTATGGCCAAAAATCCGATACGGTTTTAAAACCGATTACGATTATGGCCCAAAATCCGATTAATTGCGATTCCGATTACGATTCCGATTTTTTTTAAATAATTTTTTCCCAAAAATTTTGTTCATAATCAAAAATTTTTGCTAAATAACAAAAAACTTGATTATATCGGTGAGAATTAATCCGGCAATGCTTTGTGAGAAAAATTTAATTTCAGTCATTATTAGGGTTGTAAATTATATGGACTATAAAAAGGCAAATATGGACATAAAATATGGACTAAAAAAGACCGAAATATGGACTAAAAAGCTCAAAAATGGCCAAATATGGACCAAAATATGGACTAAAAACTGCCAAAATATGTGTTTTAAAACTAAAACCCTCAAAAGTTCCAAAAAAGATGTGTATATTCAATATTTGCTTAAATAAACATAAAAAACAATAAATAACCCAAAAAATGAATTTAAAACTTAAAAAGGCAAATTTTTTTTATTGTCGTCCATCGTAAAAAAATATTTCCAAGTTTGTCAAAATTTCAAAGAAATTCTCATTTAAAAAAAATGAAAGGTTCACAAAAATGGCAAAAATATTTATTAAAAATGACAACGAAAAGTCAAATTCACAAAAATGGAGAAATATGCATTTATTCCCAAAAACCCCCAAAATATGGATTTACATGGACTAAAAACCTTCACCAAATCAAAAAATTTTAATGCAGAAATGCTATTATTGAGCCCCTTTCTTCATAGCATATGCGCAGAAAAAATATGTTAATCCATATAATTTACAACCCTAGTCATTATATTAAAATAAGATTAAAACATTCGTTTCAGAAAACATTTTTTTTTCAAAATTCATTGGTATTCTCGCTAAAAAAAATTCCTTCAAAAGGTCAATTCTTAGGGGTGTAATAATCGGATTTCAAGGCAAAATCCGATTACGATTATCCGATTCCGATTATGGCCCAAAATCCGATTAATTGCGATTCCGATTACGATTACGATTCCGATTCGGCACATCCCTGGTACGTAGACATACGTGGAAGGAACCAGCGATTTTCTTACATCGTATGTAGGAAAAAAATTCGTAAAAAATTCGGGAGACCCTCAAATAAATAAATTTATATATTTCTTATAGATTAAAGTCTCAGCTATTTTGTCATATAAATTTAAATTTTTATTACCACTAAAAGCCAGCCAAATTATTAAAAACATAAAAGTATCAGTGGATTTAATTTTAATTATTTATGGCATGACTTTAACATTTTAATGCTCATCGTGTGCCCTCGTCGTATCAAATCATCACATCTTATCCATGAAATTAATTTGAACAGCCATACGATCGTATGATGGGAACATACGATTGGGTCATCGTACGATCTCGTCGTATGATGAGCTGCAAACGACTGCTCATCATACGACGAAAGTCTTTAATTTGAACACGCATATGATCATCGTATCATCGCATCGTTGATACGATGCTAATTTGAATAGGCCCCTGACCGCACGTTTTTTCCTGTATCTGTGTTACAAAATGATGGCTTTTTGTGTTAACAAAATTTCACTAACAATCAAATTTTCGTTAGTTAAATCTACTAATGAAAATCACTAAAAATATGTTTTCCTTGTAATTTATGAATTGCTAGTTTTTGTTCGAATTCGGGTTCGGATTAGTGTCGTATTCGTGATCAGCGCCCCAAAATTACCGTAGAAACGAATTTTTTTTGAAAATTTCGGGCGGGGGGGGTCAAAAAACCGAAAAGTACCAAAATTTAGAGTCCACTTCGTTTCGGCGCTCACGTTTCGACGCCCACGGCGCCAGCATGTTTTCCGCTATAGCTTTTTTCTTTGACATTCAAATCCAAAATTATTGATATCATTCGAAAGCTTAATGTGTTTTAATTAAGAATCTCACAAAAAATTTTTAGAAATTTTTTAGTAAAAATATTTCGTGGTTGTATTTTATTTTTTGATTCGCAACAACCCTGATACATAACCTGAAAAGGGCGGGCCAACGCAACTCAAATTTTTTATACTCGTTATGCCAAGGGTTATTATGAACTGGTCGGAACCCGTCAGTTGGGCTCTCACGTTTGGGCCCCACACGTTTGGGTCCCAGCTCGTTTTTTCACGATAACTTTTTCTTTGGCATCCAATTCCAACAATCTTGGTATCATTCGGAAACTCTTAACGTGCTCTATTAGCCTTACAAAAAGCCAACAGATTTTCAAGCCTAGAAAAAATTTATGAAGAAAAACTTCAAAAATTTCGACTTTTTCGCAATTTCATGTTATAAATTTGGATGACAAAGAAAAAAGTTATAGAAAGTTATAGTGGAAAAGCATGCTGGGGCCCAAACGTGTGAGGCTCAAGTGAGGGTTTTAACATCTTATTATGAATTTCGCAGAATTGATAGAATGTTTTTTGAAACTCTTGAATATTAATGCAAATAAAAAATAATTAAATATGGAAATTATATAAGAAAAATTCAATTCTCAAAAATTTTGATCAATTCAACAAAAATATGAAAAACATATGAATAATTTTTTATATTTTTGTAAAAATACTTTTTATAATAAAATTAAATAATACAATAAATCAAAGATTAAACGACCAAATTCGAAACGTCATTCATTAATGAACGATAGGCACAAGAATAATAGATAAATCATCAAATTAAACTAAGGCGGCTTTTTACTAAAAGCAACTAAAAAAATAAATAAAATCATCTAATAAATAAATTAAGCGGCTTTTTACTAAAAGCAAATAAAATAAAATAAATGCTTTATTAGTTGCAAAATTTGAAGGTTATTTTAATTAAAAATAAACAATTATTAAATTAAAAAACAAAATATTTTTTTGAATCGAATTTTTTTATTTTAAAAATTATTTACTCGTGTTATTTATCATACAATGAGTGCCTAATAATCCTAAATATTGAAAAACAAATCATTAATTTATCAAAATTAAAATTATTTTTAGGCTTATGAATTAATCCAAAAAATTCCTGCCTATAATTTTAAAACCAAAACCAAATTTAAAAAAGTAACAATAATTCTTGAATTATTGTACAGAAAAAGTGAACAAATAGAAAATATCGAAAAATAACAAAACATAAATTTACCAAAAAAGTAAAATAAACAAAAGAGTGAATATAAATAAATAAAAATAATTCAATTCCTATGTTCATTATTTTTAAATTTTTAAATAATTAAACTCTAATAATGCAATGTCAGTTTTTAATTTTTTTTTTTAAATTTTTCTTATTAAAATTAATTTGTCTTAAATCAAAAAAATTGGAACAAAACGTTAGAGTTTATAAATTATATTTTACGAATTTATTAAATAAAAAATAGAAAATAAACTAAACATAAGAAAATGAAATAAATTTTATCTATAAGCGCTATAAAATGATGCCAACGGATGTTTTACTTTCTTATAGTATAATGTAAACCAAAAATAATGAATAATTCTATTTGTTTAACACTTTCAAAAGCAAAATATTTTCATTAATAATTATAATTAAATAATTAATAATATAAATACATAAATTAAAAAATTTAAAACGTCAGCCTCTGCAACAAAAATAAAAGTCAAGGAGAATTAATAAATCATCGATAAATAATAACATTGAAATATGAGAATAAGAGAAACGTAATATTTAATGATTAAAAAATAAGAATTTTTCAACCAAAAAATATCATTGAATTAACCTAATAAAAATAAAAAAATCCACAAACAAAGGAGCCACACCGAAAAAATGGCTTACAAAAAATTAAAATTAAAAAAAATTAAGATAATCCTTATTTTAACGGGTTTTTGGCTTTTTTGTCAGGATTTTGCTTAATTTTTAAAAGTTTGCTATCCAAAAATCCCACAAAATTTTAATTAAAAATTAATTTTTTAACATCTTATTTGTTAATGATATTGAGAAAATTAAAAAAAAACAAAAAACGGTTATAAGAATTTTTTGTAATTTTACCACTCAAAAGATAATTTACAACAAAAATAAACCGAAAAAGGAACATATTATTTAAAAATATGTTACTTCTTCCTAATGAAATTTAAAATATTAAAAAAGTTCAAATAAAAAAAAGAAAAATTAAAAAATTATCTATAAAATTTTATGTAAATTAGCAAATCTCGGTCTTTAATTTTTACACCATTTATTTGTCAATTTATGACAGAAATACTTTCTATTTAAAAAAACCAAAACTGGGGTATGAATTTATTTATTTTAATTTTTTGTTTTAATTTATTTAAATTTTACCTTAAGCCTTACATCATTGGATCAATTTGTAAGCATGTTTTATATTATCATATTATCTAATTTATTTTGTTATAATTTCAATTTTTTCCTAAACAAAACAAAATGGAGCGATTTGTTTAGCGAATTATGGCAAAATGATTTTGCAGCTGCTCAACAAAAAATGGGTAAAGCATCATAAAAAGCAATAACAAAATAATGAAAATGAAAATGAAATAGCCCCATTTTATCGGAGCAAATGGACGAAAATATGGGGAAAAAGCCCAAAAAATGAATTCATAGGGATGTACATCTGAAATTTTTTGGGCTTCTTAGGGGTGTATTTTTCCTTTAAATGTGTTTCGTAAAGGATTTTTTTTCGATAAACCTGAAAAGGCGCCAAAAATGTCGAAAAAAGTCAATTGCACCAAATTGATCAGATCACTCCATCGGGGTGTTTTGAAAAGCCTAAAATAACTTACATTGGTGAAATCTTATAAAAAACTTCATGGAAGACAAATGTGACAGACAAAGTCAAACATAAATATAAAAATAAAAAACCATATTTTAATTAATTAAATTAAAGAACCTAACTTTTGAACACAAAACCAAATAAACATATTTATTAAAAAATAAAAAAGATTAAAAAAAATAAAATATTATTTATTTTTTACAACAGAAAAATGTATGTAAAAATTTAAAAAATAAAAAAAAACGAAAAAAAAAAACGAAAAAAGTCATTTAAATATAACTTATCTTGAGGAAGTTTCTGAAATTCAAAAAAAAAAATAGTAAAATATTTTTATTTTAACTTTTTCCTCATTAATTGTATAAAAATAATGTTTTTGCTTTAGTTCTATTAAAATTTCTCATTATTTATTTTAATATTTTTATTACTAATTTTAGTTTTATTCTTTTATTTTTCACTTGTGCTGTCCAACCAGATAACGAAGCCTTTTTTGAAAACATTTCAATAATTAATTGCTTTAATCTTATCTTTTATTAGAATAATTACAGAATTAAAAAAATCAAAATCAATTCTTTATCTTTTCATTTCATTTTTTACCTATTTAAATCATTTGTATTTAATTTAGATCATTTTATTTATTTGTTTAAGGTACTTATTAATATGCGAGAAATTACACTGAATATTTATTATGTTGAATTTTTAACAGCATTATCTTTGGTTTTAGTTAGAAGATTAATATTTATTTTCATCTTAATTTCTTTGAAAATCTTCTTATCGCTTTAATTAATACCAATTTAATTTAATTTATTGAAGATTTTTTGTGTTTAAATGAATATAATTTATTCTCTATTTACCGAAATAGTTATTAAATAATAATATCTTCGTTAATTTTATTTTGATAATTAAAATTTGAAATTATTTATATGCAGCGAGCAATAAAATATTTTATTGACTATTATACGCTGGATGATATAACTCAGCTGTACGCTCTGTTCAAATCCGAAATAGACTCTGAACCGTCCAACTATTTCCCAAATCCTTTGCAATCAGTTTCATTGTGTTCACCTTGTGAACGAAGAGTACGAAAATCAACCTGTTGTTGTAGAAGGAACACTTGATCTGATAGGCGATCTGTTCTTTTCAACATGTTATCCCAAGAAGAGACAGGGGATCGATTGGTAAAAACATTAATTATTATTTAAATGTCAATTTAGTCATTTTTATTTGTTCAGGAGCGAACCTCTGTATGTGGAATTGAAGGATCTGATGGTTTGTCCGGGCGATTTGCAGAAATGTCTGTCACACTTCGGACATCGGAAGGATCAGCGCAACTTGGTCGTCGACGAGCTGGATTGGCACGACGAAGACGACGACATCACAGAAGGAGCTTGGTGAAAGAGCTATGCTTGTTTAATAAATGTAGACCAGAATATCTCGCGATGATGATTCGAAGAAGGAAGAAGGAAAATATCAAATTTATATGCGATCGGAAAATCGAAACTGTACATCTTCGACAGAATTTACAAATTTATCCCGAATCGTTTACTCTTTTTGGTGCTAATCGTATGTACGCCTATCGTGGTCTGCTTGGTGTTACGGTAGAGCAGCATTTATACGCTAAGCATCGTGTCCGTCTAAAATTTCCCAACCTCCCTTGTGTTGTACAAGATGGTGGCAACGGCCATCAAAGTTATTTCCCACTTGAACTTTTGAAAATATCTTCGTTAGCTATGCAAGATGAAACTGCTTAACTAGTTTGTTGTTGCTTTTTTAATATGATGCAAATATAAATGAATTTATTGTAAATTGAAAATTTTATACATTCAAAAAATCATTCATATCCAAATGGTAAAACCTCAAGGGTTTGACTAATAATGCCTTTCTGACAGATAGGTAAATACTTTTTATTTTGTTTCCTAGTTATAATTCGATTATCCTTTGTAGGCTGTATTTTATTATAATTGAAGATTGCTGCATTTTCCTGCTCCTCCTCTTTTCCGTAGTTGATCACTTTGCGTACAAAATGATCAAACTGAAGCTCCTGAGAATTGTTGACGTCGAAAGTAATGCCTCGGATCTTCTGCACAAATTTAACTGCTTTTGTCTGTTTATGCACCATTTTCATTGCATATTGTTTCGCTCCGCCACATGCAAAAGTTAAAATGTCGTAATCGGCGTATTCTTCGCTCATTTGGCCCAAATACTCGCCCGTGTGAACTGGAACAAGGTCCCGCTTATGCCGAACAATTACACTGTCTGTGTCAGGTGTATAGTAACTCTGTGCCCGGTGTATTATAACATTGCAGCATGTAGTCAAACAGTTTCAGCCTAGCTCGACTCGTCGTCCAAAGGCTGAGGACAATATTGCTTGATGTATGTTCTACAATGAAGTTTTTCTTCGGCTTATACAGCACTCGAATAGCTGCATCGGAAATGGGGATTATTGACGATATTTCCTTAATTTTTAAAAATAACTCAATATATGTAGAAAAACCAAACCATTCTATGGTTTAGCACCAGATCATAAAACTCCTGCGGTCTCGTTATCACTTTATTCGAGCCAAGCTGATTCCTCATGCTGAATTTTCCCCTGAAAATATAAAATATAATGTAAAACAAAAATTTCTTTTAAACTAACCATAGACTATTAAGCATTAATTTTGAGATAAATCGTAGTCCTGGATTCTTTTTTATGCTCTCAAATTCTAAATCAACTCCATATATGCGCCGGTACTCGCGGATATATTGATGCTTTTCTTCTAACGTTTCCACACCATCTGGAAATCCGCTTGATTCCACCTTTGAAAATAATTTTGAATAAAATATTTCTTGAACGACGAACCTTGAGCCTGATGAATTGGCGAACATATCCTTTGAACACCTGATCACTCCATTCTTCATAATGCCACGCTCGCCAAAATCGATCAACGACGTAGCCCATTTCCAACGCTTTTTCTAGCTCAATATGAGTGAAATTTCCGGTGAACGCTCTCTGCTGTTCCGTATGTACGCATTTGTGTGCACAGCGTGTCACACTTTTACGAAACAAAGCCGCACATCGATGACAACAGCTGAACAGCAGTCTCTCGTCAATCTTCATCGGTAGTACTGGTATTCGAAGACCACGAGGAGGGATGACACGCACACGATAAAGACCACGGTAGCTTAGATGCTCAGGTTTGGTCCAGTTGACAATCATCTCCTCAGCGCTAGGACGAACAATGGTAGGAACACCAATTGGATAAGCCGTGTCGTAGTTGACCCACGGGTATAACGAGACAATGTCGAAAACGGAAATCTTTTCATCCGCGGACGGTTCAGCAAAAAGTCGTAATGGACCCGTACGTCCACCGCTATATGCAAGTCTAGGGTCTAAAGGGCCACGTTCGTTTGCCAAGTCATCAAAAAACACTTTCATTTCATGGTTTTTCTTGAGCTGGTCGTTTATTTCACATTCCCATATTTCTTCAACTTGTAGACTGCGCCCATCCGCGTCAGGCTCGCGAAGTTGACGAAGTCGGTCTTGCGTCATTTCATTCAGCTCTTGACACGACTTTCCGTCAACGAGCTGCTCGTCAGGTTTGAAACATTTATCACACCCGTGCCAATAGCAGCCGAGCACTTCAATGCATCGTTGGTCGCTCTCAATCCAGCCATCAAGTTTGAATTTTTTCCATTGTTTTTCCCGTCCGTTGCCTGCGTGTTGTATATCAAGGCCTTCGCTTTTTGCTCTCCAGTCCAAATATTTTATTGCAATTACGCTGGCTCTGTCGTTACGCTCATATCCGAGTTCGGGGACCATTGCCAGCTGATCCTCTTGCATAAACTGTGCCTTGAATATGTTCATACAGGCACTGTAAATTAACGGAATATAAATACAAATGTTGGGTACGATTTATTAACCTGGCTATTGTGCAACTTTTTGGTAGTACATCAAATCCATCAGTTATCTTATTAATTAAAATATGACGGAATTTCACCAAGGCTTTGAGCAAAATTTCGGTGTCGTTATGACAATAGGTTCGGAGTTGTTCAGGCAAGAAAAAAGGCGTGTCTTCATTTTCGCTGTACCATTTTTTAAACTTTTCATATTTGTCCGCCTTCATTGAGCCGGGTTCATACATTTTCTGATCAGGAAGTTTCTCCAGTCGTATGCAATAATTCTCCCTCCTGTTGAACGCGTACGGGAAGAACGGTTTGTCTTCACAGTCAAGGTTGAAAGTCGTCTTTAAATCAGCGAGCGGAATCGGCATAATCAGACATGAGTCACGCCATATCAGCATTGAATGCTTTGGACTATGTCGAACACGAAACTCGTATATTTTGAGTCCATTCATAACGACATCAGGTCGCCTAACGGTTTTGCAGATATAATTTAGCGCAAAATGGCCATCAAATCTTGAGGCGTTATGAGCCTAATAATTTGTAAAATTTTAAAAATAATGTTTTTCACCCTAACCCATATGTAGGTTTTGTATTGATTGTTCCACGCCCTTAAAATCCATTCGACAAAAGCGGCAACAGGTTGCTCATCGCCATCAGCTTCACTCCTATTTGAATTTTGGTAATGAAAAATAAATTTACTCAATTTACTCCACCATTCTTTGGTTCGTTCAAGCGTCCCGTTGGTCTGGCAACAAATCTCACAATCTGCTTCTAACTCTGATGCGTCACAGCAATCGGTACAAGTAACGCGTGCTGAAAGAAAGTTGACCACATGTATACACTGCCCTTCGTCCTCAAGTTTTTCAAGTCTCGTTTCAGTGTCCCACACAATAATACGATAGCTCAGTTCTTCCTCTGGCATTTTGATCTTTTTAATGAAACAGCTCGCCTTTTTGTCATGATAAACCTGAATATATTATACATTTCCTACGATTTCAGTCATTTAAACTTTGCATCGTTTGCAGTAGCTTGTGTCACATTTATGTCTCTGATCTTTATCCGAGCGATAAATCCTATTACAGAGCGAACACCGTTTATAGAGTTTGCATGATAGACCAAGATGACCATTATAGCAAGGCGACGAAAAAAAGTAACGGTTACATTCTGAACAGAAAATACGAACGCCGTCCTGTTTCGGGCACGGATGTAGAGGCCCAACTAAAATATCGGTCATTTCAAAATGTTCATGAAAAAGCAAACCTTTAGAACATTGAGGGCATCTACTCTTACAACTCATTGTATGTTTAGCATCCACAGTGTACGTACACTCGCAATCAACGCAGTATTTCCGGCCAAGTTTGAAGAAACAGTGAATCTTTTTTATCACATCATAGTGATTGTTAGAGAGAAAAAGCGTGACGTTAAAACGATGTCCCCCTGCTCCTTTCCATAATGGCCGGGGTAACTCTTCTGGCCGGTCTTCAAATAACACTATACGGTACATCCCAGGAAAAACGCTATCCTGAAGCACATTCATATATTTTCTTTAGTAAAAAATTGAAATTGTAGACAAAAATTACCCAGTATTGCTGAACAGGTAGCAGATGGTCAATTCCATAAGAATCTTGGCCAATAATGATGCCTGAGTTCTTCATCAGATCTTCAACTACAGATTCCATTCGCCCGGTGTTTGATAATAGACGGTTATACGCTTCATAATCCTTGCAAAAGTCTGTTCTATTCTTTATAGCTGCAAAAAGTTGAGCTTGGTTATCTGGTGGACTGCGACTGGAGCGAAAAATTTCATAATCATGATAAGCTCGGCCTGCAGCAAGAGCATGAAACAAACAATAGTGGTCTCGGTTGAATATACGGATCATTTGCGTTTGATTGTAGCCCCAATTCTGATGCGGAAAAAATCGTGGTGCTGATCCTGCCGGAATAGTTAAACATGTAACGACGACCTCCACTGGCTCGCTGAGTAGCAAAGTTTTTTTGTTAACTCCTCCTTCGTCTCCCTCGCTTTGGCCAAGTTTGTCCATCTCGGCCATTACAACGTCAATATTATTTTGCGTTGGAGGCCTCAAAGGCAGCACTACCGGATCAGTTAATCCTCTTCCAGCCACCATTATTCCTAATTTTGAAACAGTGCGTCCGCTTTGCTTTTCCGCATTTTGTACAGCTCTATTGACGAGTTGGTGTAACGCATGACAGAGCGCTTCATCCGGCTGTTCATGCTGAGCATTAAGTACAAATTCAGTGACATGGCGTTGCACCGAGAAACGCTCCATCTTGTGTATATGATTGGTGATTTCCTCGTACAACGGTTTCTGTTCCTGTCCACCATCGGCATTTGCCGATATACTGTGTTGGCCCATGCCTGTTTGACGAATGTCAGCTCCCGAATGCTGTGTTGGCACACTTTCATCCATTTGGGACTCGGTTGGATATTGTTCAAAATATGCCATTGAACGGAAATCCCATTTCGGTTGTTTTGGATGAGGCTGACTCTGCCCACAGATGTTTTCCGTAATTTTTGCTTTTTTTCTTTCAGAAGCCATGTCGCTGAATATATTAATTACAGAACATCGGATTCAGATGATTCTTTGAAGTATTAACAGGGTAATAATACCCTAAATGATTGAAATTTGATGATTACTGTTATATTTATCTGAAATCATGATCCTTAACATTATCATATTTGATCAATCTTTTCTACACTACAATCAGATATCATCAGGTCTTCTTTGCTTTCCAAGCTTTAACTTGTTTTTTCTCCGATAGGCTTCATGACGATCCTCCTTCGGTTTTTTGTTTTTCACCATTATCATCAGCGTCGGCTTCAGTAGTTGGTACAAATACGGATGAAATGACCCAATCATATTGTGGCAAGCTGTTGGCTTCACCTCCCCAATTGGCGTCTTTTTCCTTAATATAATTTATATGATTTTGTAAGTAAACGACAAGATAAATTTAGTCGTTTATATTATAGAGCATAATTAATACCTTAATAATAGAGCATAATTAATGCCTTAGTAATAGAGCATAAATAATACCTTAATAACTATTTTGGCTACAATCTTCTTGCCCACGAAGGAACCTAAAATCTTAGCAAACCCTTCCCCGTCTCCGTCCAGTTCCATCATCCGCATTTCGCTTGCTTTACGACCGATGAATTTTTCACCACAGTTTGTAAACATTGTAGTAGTTTGACGGCACTCTTTATCCATCACATCTTGAAGTTCAAGTAGAAAAAGGACGGCATCAATAGGGTTTTTGGCAATGTGACCGCAACTTGAGCATAGTCTCTGCTCAGATAGCTTACGTTTACACAAAACCCCCTTGTAGTTTTGGCAGGGCATGCCTGATGTATTGTGTAAATTACCAGCTGCTGATGTCGTAAAGCCTAACTCACTTCGTATAGTTTATACTGTAGGTTTAGTATGCATGCGCGTACGACAAAAACACCCGCACAATTCAACATTTTTACGTCTACGATATTTTTCGGGTTAACAAATTGCCCTTCATTATCGCGCTTGTATGTTGATCGAATTTGGAAACGGGAAAGCATTTTTATATAGTATATCTAAATTTTATAGAAAAAGTAGACAAAGGAGTCAGTCTTGAGGGCCACAACGTTGGGCCAATTCATGAAACAGGACATGCAAAGTATACCGTGCAAAATGAAATATGCAAAAAAAAGCAAAAAAATATGAACTAAAAATATAAAATTGGCCAATTCGAGTCTGTCAGATTGACTTATCGGCGGATATACATAATGGGCGAAAGCCTAGCTTAAGCCTCGGCTTTGTTCTAAGGGACAGTATAGTGGGAAATAGATGAGGCAAAGCCTGGGCTAGGCTTATGCAAACGTCTGGGATATGGTCGAAATATTACGTGACATTACCATATTTAATAATTTTTTTAATGTACAAGATTTTTCATGCCTCCATTTACAAAATGCTAATTTAGAAAAGTTATGTATTTATTACTGATCAAAACAAAACGACTTACTGGGGAACTACTGTATTAACCGATCATTCTTATTTTCATATAATAAATAGAGACCGGAAAATACGCAATAGTTTTTATAAAAAAGCTGATTTTCTAATTCGGGGCAGTGACATTACGTATAGGTTCGAAATTTTGAAGAAAAATACTTTTGCATAAGGCATACTCTTCTGCAAAATTTCACAATTTTCGATTGGCATTAAAATTCATCATATAAAATGCTTAGCCAAAAAAATCCCGCCTGCTTAAAGTTTATAAGTTGGATGTAGCCCTAATACCCGCCCACCCGTTTCATCTGTATATGGTATTCTGCATGACTCGCAGGAATTGAAGGGCCGTCACCATTGGCAATTCCATTGAACAGTAGAAACTGTAAAAAAAAAGTGAAATACGTTATTTTTTGTAAAAGGTCTTAAGGCTACAGCCAAAAATTTTCAAATTTACCCTAAAAATAAATTTAAAAATAAGAATTATAAAATTAAATACTACAGAGACTTTTTGTCTATGAATTTGTTTGTTTTTTATCAAAGTTGAAACCAAAAACAAAAGATTAACCCAAAATTTTTAGGGAGCTATTTGATATATAAATGAAAAATAATTTCAGCGTCCAAAAGAGGCCCATTATTCTTTGTTGTTATTTAATTGTAATTATCCAAATAATTAATCACAATCGTTCAGTGTACCTGTCATTGTTGTGCCAAATGACATTGATATGTGAAAACAACAATATTTAAGCGTTCTCCTTAAGCAAAACCAAAAAATGAATTAAGAATTTTTAATAAATTGCACTATTATTTCATTGTAAATCATTTAAATTAACAGAAAAATATAGAAAATGGAATCATGTCAAAAACAGACCAGGAATAAAAAAAGGCCAATATGTCAATTGATCTTGATGTAAAAACTATCGAAATATAACATAAAAAAACCCAATGATTAATTTGTTTTTAAGCAATGGTAACAAATTTTCAATCACAAAATTTTTACAGGAAAATATTTGAAAAAGAATTAATAATTTTAATCATTTTTTGCCAAAAAAAACTTGTTCTGAATTTGTAGCCAATGCCAAAAAAAAGACTAATATGTCAATTGATCTTGGTTGTAAAAACTGTCGAAATATAACCGAAAGGCAAAAAAAATCCGATGATTAATTTGTTTTTAAACAATAGCAACAAATTTTCAATCACAAAATTTTGCAGAAAAATATTTGAAAAAGAATTAATAATTTTAATCCATTTTTTTGGCAAAAAAAAACTTGTTATGATTTTGTACACAATGCCAAAAAAAGACTAATGTCAATTGATCTTGGTGTAAAAAACCTGCCGAAATATAACCGAAAGGCAAAAAAAAAACCCATGATTAATGTAAAAAAATTTTTAGTTTTCAATTATTCACAAAATTCTTCAGGAAAATATTGAAAAAATAATAATTTTATTTCAATACATTTGTTACCATAAAAAAACTTGATATGAATTTTAAATTTATTTAAAAAATGATTCTTTGGATGTATTTTTCATGAATATGCCCAAATATGCACATAAAATGTACAAAATGTCAAAATATATGCAGCCATTTAAAATTATATTATTTAAATGTGGAAAGATCCAATGAAAATTAAAAATAATTATAAAATGAAGAGCAGTTGTACATGCACTCCCTTTTATATGGGAAAAGAAGTGCAACACGATAAATATTTGGACTTTGCGGACCTTTTGGAAAGACTTGAATAATCCCTAAAACTTGTAATAAATAGACCAAATTATTACTGCCAAATATTTGAGGCTTTATTGAAAATAATTTATAATTGGGGTTATGCACGCAATTTTGATGGCACAATGTTTAAGAAATGCTGATAAATGTAAAAGAACTGTATGTTCTATTTATAAAAAGGTTGGCATCTGGCCATTTACTTTTGAAATTATAATTATAATTTTAAAAATAAATTAAAATGTGAAATTATTTCAAAAAATTCTTATTTCTTTCCTTTTTTTGGTTGGAAAACAAATATGTTAATCCTAAATTGTGTATCTTTTTACGGATGAAATGTGGTTTTTTGGGCAATTAAATGCTCTAGAATTGCGAATGATCATTTTTTAGGGTAATGACAATTAATCCGCCATTTCATCTCTCGTCACCAAAAAAGCGGGAGTTTTTTTTTGCTGAAAAAACAGACATATAATCCGTCAAATTGCGATTTTTACTTAAAAAATATTTAAAAAATAAATTAAAAGTGAAAGCATTTTAAGATATTCTTATATTCTTTACACTCCTAAAAAAACGAAACTTTTTTTGGCTGGAAAACAAATATCTTAATCCTAAATGTGTATCTTTTGGCGGAAGAAATGTGGGTTTTTTGGGGGGCAATGATCATTTTTTAGGGTAAGCTGACAATTAATCCACCATTTCATCGCTCCCCACAAAAAAGCGGGAGTTTTTTTGCTGAAAAAACAGACATATAATCCGCAAAATTGCAATTTTCCTTAAAATCCAACTGAAAAAATGTCTGGCTTTTTTGGGGCAGATTTGGCGCCCAGGCACATAAATAGGGCTATTTAAAGGTATCGAATTCAAGTTGAAATCATTTAACAAATGAGGGCTAATCGATCTGAAACAAAAGTGGAAGTTCGTCGCTGCGCCTCCTCACCCCAAATTGGCGCAGCAATTCCTGAAAGGGCTGAACGTCTTTTTAACAGAATGTTCGATGCCCTTGGTGGCCAAGGAAGTCGCCGGAAGCGAAAAGCCTCAACTCCCCACCCAAATCTATTTGATCACGCACCATATAACCCTTTGGGTGTGTTTGTGTTTTTTTTGTTGCCAGTATGCCATACATTTCCGGTTTTTTTTTGGATGTGGAATTCCGATTATATTATATCCTAGAAAATTATTTGGCCTCGGAAGTCCGATTTCCGAATAGTTTTCGCCATCGGTGTTCCTATTTTTGAAATCAGAAATCAGTGGCATTCATGGTTTTTATCCCCTAACATACCTCTCAAAAAAAACTGATCAATTACAGATACAAAATATAAAAAAACAGCAAAATTATTTATTATGAATAATTCATTCGGCATTGGCAATCATTACTTGGAGGTGCCTATCCCACCCCTCTTTTTCACCCTTTAAATTTTCTAGGAAAACGCACGAAAGAAGCAAATTGCCGATTTAAAAAAGGAGATGAAAACAAAGATCTCCGATCTCTGGAAGGGATATAAAAATGATCGTCAGAAAATAAAAAATAAATATACTGCGGAAATAGGTAATCGGTGAAAAATAATAAAATATGTATTAAATTTTTGATTTGAAAAAATATTTTAATTAATTTGTATTTGAGTTTTTTCGTTTTTAATTATTATGATTTTTTCTTCAATTTAACTCATACATTTAATTTGAAAAATTTTTAAGAATTTTTGCAAAACGGATTGGTGCCATCGACTAGCGCCGCCGCTTGGGTTGGGCACGAGGAAATTGGTGATTTGGATGATTTTCCATCAAAAATTAATTTTAAAAATATAAAAATTTAAAAAATAATTTGAAAAAATTTTAAAACTTTATAAAAAACTGCCTAGTTCCGTCAAATGGCACGGCGCGTTATTCGCCAATATCGCCCAATTATTTTGAAAAAGAATAACAATTTGCGGCAATTTGGCGTCGAAGTGATCGCTTTAATATGTAATCCAATTTAATGTGATAATTCAGTATTTTAATATGTGATTTTTCAATTTTAGTATGGTATTTTAGATAATTTAATGTTTAATAAATATGGTAATGGTGTCGGTGATTGATTTATATCACAATGGAAAAAGGAAAATATTGGAAGGGAGTTAGGCGATAAAAGATGTACGACGGGGCGCGGGGATTTAAAAAAATTTTTGTGACCGGTTTGTTAAAAATATCCTCCATCTTTGGCCATCAGTCAATTAAGTCCCCGCCCTCTTCCGTCTTTTCCTCCCATCTTTGTCCTTCAGTCAATTCGGTCCCCGCCTGTTTTTTCCTCCCATCTTTGTCCTTCAGTCAATTCGGTCCCCGCCCGTCTTTTCCTCTCCTCTTTGGCAATCAGAAAGTGCCAACGACATCGAATGGTGCGGTAATGCGCAGTGGGACGGAGCTGGATGAAGCGGCGGTCGTTGCTTTCAACCGTTTGAAACCTTTTGAAGAAAAAAATAGTAAAAGTTTTTTGAAAAAAAACGATTATATCTATCTATATATTAGAAAAAATCGTGAATTCCTTTAATCATTATATTTTTAGTTTGATATTAAATTACCAATGCCCACGCATACTGTAAGTACAATAAGCCATATAATAACAAAAAGCACCGCCCCAAGGCATAACATTTTCGGCCAGTCGTTGTCCCTGAAAATTCAAAAAAAAAGTAACTACTGCACAAACTGCAGATTAATATGAGTTTACTGTACAGAAATACAGTACAAAAAATTTTTAAGACCTGCTGTCGTTTGGATTCGGCACGTCGGGCCACTGCAATGCCCTGTTCATGTCGTAGCCCTGTTTCAGGCATAGCAATGGCCCAACGTACCCTGACAATTTCCAGCATTTTTCGGCCGCCTCGATGGTACAATTTTCGCATCGATAATTGGGCACAATTTCCCAGCGATCATCCGCGCAAATTGATTGAATGAACAAAATAAAAGCGATGTACACAAAATAGAAAAGGGTATTCATTTTAAGAGGACGGATTGGAAGGCAGAAGGTAGTGGAAAATCATAGAAAAATAATGCGAATTAATAAAATTGCGAAAAAAAAAACAAAAAAAAAAACTTAGGAAATGCTTCACATTTTATTAATTGCTTTCTGATGGTTTGGACGATTTGAGCGTGAGAAAGATAGGATGTGATTGTCGGTTGAAATGCCTGAGAAAAAATCGGGGAGGGGGGAGGGGTCCGGGAGAGGGGGACGGGGAGGGAGAGGGGCAGGGGTCCGGAAGAGGGGGGTCCGGAAGAGGGGGGTCCGGAAGAGGGGGTCCGGGGGAGGGGAAATTATCGGCATATATTCAACATTTACTCCCTTTGTTTTAACCGCCTCCGTGGCCGAATGGTTAGAGCTCCCGCTTCCAGGGGTTCGAGTCCCCCCGCCCGCGGCCGATTTAATTTTTATTAAAATTCTCGCGCATTTAATAATTAAATTTAAAAACAAAACAAATTTACAAATAAATTTAATTAAAACAATTGCGTGAGAATTAGAATTAATTGGATTAAGGACTTAGCTCTGGCGGTAAGGCCCTGGACCCCTGCCCCTGTAACCCATTACTACTTATACATAAGTTTAAAATCATCATTTTAATTAGAATATTACTGATTGCTATAATTTCAATTTAATAAACAAAATGTCTATAAAAATGAATCAAGAAATTTATTAAAATAAAATTATAAAAGTAAATGAATTAAATAAAATTCAAAATAAATCATTTCAATTTTTATAACAAAAATTGTGAGTAATTGAAGAATTTAAATATGAAAACAAATTATAATTTACCTATTATGAAATGCATGGACAGAAAGTCATACAAAAGACAGATAAAGAAATTTCATTCATAAAATTATAAAATCACTAATATTAGCAAGTATCATTTAAAATCCAAAAGGAAATGTTCGCACGAACTTAAACGTTTATAAAATGTTACAAATAACAAGGATTATTAAGGAAACTACAAATGTTTTTATCTAAAATATTTGTTTAATATAAATAATGTAAAAAATAATAATATGTAATATAAAGGAATTAAAACCATTTAAATTATCAGTTAATAATCGCAAAAAAAAGTTGCAATTATAAAACTAAAAAACAGAAGAAAAAAAATATATAAATACTAAAGTGCTAACAATAATGAAAATGCCAAAAATATTATTAAAACAAAATAGCAAAATAAAATAAACAAAAAATAGATCTATTATTTGTTTAAGAAATATAAATTTTAATATAGCCAAAATTGATTAATTAGGTAAGAAATTACAATTCAAAAGTCCATTATCACTTGATTTCAACTCCGAGTCAGGGCACGAGAATGTGACGGAAGAAATGCAATTGCAATAAACTAACAATAACTAAATGAGGGATGAGTTTGTGTAGAATAGAAAAAATTTTTAAAGCATTAAATCACCATTTTAAATAAATAAACTTTTCTAAAAAAATAATAAAACATACTAAAATTTTTGTTATTAACAAGTTAATTAAAAGTAAATAGTTATAAATTTAAAATAAATGTTTTTATTCATTGATATATCAAAAATTACCAAAACAAGCTATTTTTTAAAATTATAAAAATAACAAAATATTTAAATTTATTTTTTACAAATAAAATTAAAGGCTCACTTTTTACTATTAAATTTGAGATTAACTTCCAGCATATTACAATTAAAATAAGTTAAGTGTGAAATAATTTTTTTATGAATTAAATTTATTAAAGAAATGGATAAAAAAATTTCTTGTTATAATTTTTTCTTGTTGAGGAGAATCAGTTCGTTCTGCCGTTTTTTTCATGAAAATTAAAAAATTTAGCATTGAATATTCGACATATTTTTGATAATACAAATAAATAAATAAGGAATTGAAATATTTCAAAATTTAGATATTATATCTTTATATGTTAAATATCGATTTCCTAAAATTACTAAATTTTTATTTTTATTAATAAAATTTTTCTATGATATTTCAATTTCTATTTAATTATAGTTAAATATTCAGTGTAAGGTTTTTATTTTATTTTTTTACAAAATTTATTCGCATGTACGGCATTGAACAAAAATCTTTAATCACAGCTTTGTTTACATTATTTAAAAGTGTCTAATTTTTTAGTATCAATACATCATAATAAAATAATTTAATATTTTAATATTTTAATTTTTGAATAATCTTAATATTCTACAATAATACACTTTCAAGCCTAATTTATATAGTTAAGTCTGTTTATCATTTGTTTGTTGAAATAGATATTTATGTAATACTTCATTATTTATAGGAAAAAATGTTTGTATCTTTTAATTGACTTATTAATGTATGCAGCAGTAAGAAAAGGTAATGTCATCAATGCGATAAATGATACTTATGAATGTTAATCAAATTTGCATATGTTTTTTTATAAATTAAGAAAGATGCATTTTTATAGAATTGGGAAAATTAATTTTAAAAAAAATTTAATTAGTTGATTTTTTCTTTTTTATATAATCTCACAATATTATATTAATATCTCATTTATTACTTTTTGAATTGGAGTATGTATTTATATATATAAAAAGTGAATTAATGATAAAATTAAAGTTTATTAATAAAAATATAATATTTTTTAATTAATAGAGACATTGTGAATTTATTTCGATATAATAAAATATGAATAATGAATATTCTTCTGAATATATTATTTTTTGAATCATTTTTATACTTAATTCATGAGCAACAGCGATATTTGCTTCATTATTAAATTTATTCTAATAAATTTCTTGAAACATTAGTTTTAAGTATTTAAAATTTAATTTGTTTCACTTTCATGTTTATTGATGCTTAATGAAGTCTCTTAGAAAAACTATTTTAATAATTAGTATATTTTATAAACTGTTCGGTCTGGGGAGTAACCCACTTGGCCGAGTGGGTTACTCCCCAGACCGAACAAAAAGGAACTTCAAGTTTTTAGCTCTTAACGTTATTTTTAGAGCAATACCCAGACACGAAGGAATTAATTAATATGCCTCACCCAATTGGGGATTTTGGCTCGGCTTTTCAGTGCCATACATGTTTCTCATGTTTCGCACCTACTTGAGGAGAAGGCGAACAATTCAGGCAGTTCATAAATCGGCACCGAAAACTGCTGACCGATTTTAAATTTGATGAGCTGACAAAAGAGCAATTTAATTGCCTCATGTTATTGATGGCGCTCAAGGCACCCAATGTTGCGGCTTGGCCCACAAGCCGCAACGGGACGGTTCGTCGTCCATGGTTCGGGGTGGGGGTAGGAGAGGAAGGAGAGGGGGAGGGGCTACCGAATACCCAATTGCTGGGTTTTTCGCTCTTTATTCGGTGTATGATCGGAGCCACTGAAATGAACAATTTACGGGGCTTAAATACGATCGAAAATGGTGGGGCTACACACAATAACAAATTAATTAATAAGCAATGGGGTGATCATTCGGGGTTTTTCTTCCTTCTGTTCGTTGGGCATCGCTGTTGCGGCTGGTTCTTCACATGCGTTCGTTGGCTGAATCGTGCTCTTTTTGCCGTTTCATCGGGTGACATTTGCGCGAGACGGGTGTTGCCGCCGGTTTCTCACTCCATTTTGCCCCTCCACGTGCCCATTAATCAGCAGATTCATTCGCTGCACCTCATTTTCCTCTTGCTCATTGATTTTTTGTTGCCCTTTTTGTGCCCGCTTCCCTTCTTTTCCTTATTTCATTGAAACTGTCCGTCCAACGGACAGTCGCTGCTCGCTGAGCTGCGACATTCCCGGCGGAATGACCAGCGCTTGTGTGGTGTCTGCATCCTCGGCAGACTTTTGGCACTTCTTGCAGGCCGCTTTGTCTCGCAGTAGCGGTTGCGCTTATTCTTCCGACTTTCTCTCGTCCACTTCGGGCGCTTTGCTCTTGGCTTTTTCCAAATGCGTCTCCCTTGGCGCTTCTCAATTTGCGCCTGCTCAATTTATTGCGCTTTCCCAATTTCACTCCCTCATTTCGCGCTTGTTCCATTTGCTCTTCATCCGATTTTCGCCGCCTCAAATTTGTGTAGTCTTCTCATTTGCGCCTCTCCAATTCGCACGTCCTCATTGTGCACTTCCTCAAATGTGCGCCTCCAATTTGCGCATCTTCAATTTGCGTGTCCTCAAACTTGCGCTTCTTCAATTGCGCTTCAAACTTGCGCCTAAAATTTGCGCTTCCAATTTGCGCTTCGAATTGCGCTTCCAATTGCGACCTCTTCAATGTGCGCCTCAAACTTGTGCCTCCAATTTGCGCCACAAATTTGCGCCCTTTGCGCTTCGCAAATTTGCGCCTCAACGTGCGCCTGTGCTTGCGCCTCTTCCATGTGTGCGCCTGTGCTTGCGCTTCTTCAATGTGTGCGCCTGTGCTTGCGCTTCTTCAATGTGTGCGCCTGTGCTTGCGCTTCTTCAATGTGTGCGCATGTGCTTCTCCAAATTTGCGGCCTTTGCGCTTCTCCAATTTACGCATCCTCTATGCGCTTCTCCAAATTGTGTGAGATAGGCTCACTGCCTGGTTGTGGGGCTCTGCACTGTGTCCCCTGACGAATACGCATCTTTGCTATGCGCTTTCCAAATGCTCCTCTTTGAATTGTCTCCTCAATTGACGCTTCATCAATTGCGTATCTTCAGTTTTGCCGCTTGTTCAATTGGCTCGGCACACTGACGTTTGGAGGGTTCGGCCCAATGCCACCCTTTGAGTTGCGGGCTCTCTGCCCTGAATGATTAGCGCTTCAACTTGCGCCGCTTCTTGCGCCTCTCAGTTAGCGCTTCTTCAATTGCGCATGTTCAGTTTTGCCGCTTATTCAATTGGCTCGGCATACTGACGTTTGGAGGGTTCGGCCCAATGCCACCCTTTGAGTTGCGGGCTCTCTGCCCCGAACGATTAGCGCGCCTCAGGTTACAAAAAACCTGAGGGGCTATAGGCTCACGAGGTACGGTACTGAGGGCGCGGAACACACCGGCGCAAATACGAGGCGACTCGGGTTACGAAAAGCCCGAGTGGCCGAACGGGCGCGAGCGAATGGGAGCAGACGATTGGGAGGAAGCGCGGAATGGGATGAGGCGCGGAATGGGAGGCGGCGCGGAATTTGGCGCCCTGGGTTACAAAAAACCCAAGGGGCCGGAAAGCGCGGAAAGGGAGGCGCCTCGGGTTACAAAAAACCCGAGGGGCCGGACGCGCAAGGCGCCACGGGTTACAAAAAACCCGTGGGGTCCTACTCCCCCTTCCCTACCAAATCTCCAAAAAACCCCACCAAAGTTTAGTCCCTGCCCAGGGTCGCCACTTGTTGCGGCTTGGCCCACAAGCCGCAACGGGACGGTTCGTCGTCCATGGTTCGGGGTGGGGGTAGGAGAGGAAGGAGAGGGGGAGGGGCTACCGAATACCCAATTGCTGGGTTTTTCGCTCTTTATTCGGTGTATGATCGGAGCCACTGAAATGAACAATTTACGGGGCTTAAATACGATCGAAAATGGTGGGGCTACACACAATAACAAATTAATTAATAAGCAATGGGGTGATCATTCGGGGTTTTTCTTCCTTCTGTTCGTTGGGCATCGCTGTTGCGGCTGGTTCTTCACATGCGTTCGTTGGCTGAATCGTGCTCTTTTTGCCGTTTCATCGGGTGACATTTGCGCGAGACGGGTGTTGCCGCCGGTTTCTCACTCCATTTTGCCCCTCCACGTGCCCATTAATCAGCAGATTCATTCGCTGCACCTCATTTTCCTCTTGCTCATTGATTTTTTGTTGCCCTTTTTGTGCCCGCTTCCCTTCTTTTCCTTATTTCATTGAAACTGTCCGTCCAACGGACAGTCGCTGCTCGCTGAGCTGCGACACCAACGAAGCTTCATTGAGGCAGCGAATTTTGACAAAATTGTCAGCAGATGGTGCCAACATCAGCTATGATGTAGTGGTGGAAGACTTAATTAGTTTCCAGTCCACAATTTCAGAAGCAAAGGCCATCGAAGCGACAAGTTCTTCGAGACCGGTGAATGCGATTCGACACAATCAAAAACCGAACAATTCACCGAACAAATTCGTCAAGGAAAGTCCAAAGCCAAACAATTCGCCGAACAAATACTTCAAGGAAAGGCCAATGCCTCAGGCAACCACGACATGTTGGCGGTGTGGCTTCGGCGTGCATCGACCTGACGAATGCCGTTACAAAACGAGCAAATGCCGAAAGTGTGAGTTTGTCGGCCATTTGGACAAACAATGCGACCGAGTCCAAGAGTGGCGCAAACGCCAGAAGGCCAAAAAGACAGGCAACAACCGCGTTGGTCACCTTCGAATTGGAATGACCACGCATGCCGTCAATTCAATTTCACTGCTTAAGACGGCGGTTCTGTTCAACAGGAAGCCAGTCGAATTCCATCTCGACACGGGGTCAGACATTGTCGTCATTGATGAAGCTATATTTCAATCTATTATGGATAAAATGTTGGCAGGATTGGAATTTGCCACTGCCTATTTGGACGACATTATAATCGTCAGCAAAAACATTTCGGAGCATACCAATCACTTAAAAGAAGTTTTTGGTCGCATTCAGGCATACGGATTCCGCGTCAAATTGGCAAAATGCAAATTTTTGCGAGATCAAATCAAATATCTCGGACAGATAATCGATAAAAACGGACGCCGACCGGATCCAGCAAAAATTTATGCAATTAGCCAAATGCCTGCGCCGAACGACATTCCATCTCTACGATCATTCTTTGGTATGGTGAACCATTACCAACAATACGTCAAAAACATGCGGTTCATTCGAAAACCGGTCGACGATTTGCTTAAAAAGAAAATTGATTGGAGTTGGAGCGAAGGATGCGAAAATGCATTCCGAAAAATTAAGGAAATTTTGGCATCAGATTTGCTGCTAACACATTATGATCCAAAAATGGAGATTATTGTTGCAGCTGACGCTTCCGAATTGGGCATCGGAGCGGTCATTTACCACAAATTTACGAATGGAAACATCAAAGCAATTGCTCATGCTTCAAAATCACTCGCCCCTGCGGAAAAAAATTATTCGCAGATTGAAAAAGAGGGCTTGGCGTTGATTTTTGCCGTACAAAAATTCCATAAAATGATATATGGACGGCATTTCACTCTGCAAACTGACCATAAACCCCTTGTCAGTATTTTTGGCAGCAAAAAGGGAATTCGGCAGTGCAGTGCCAATCGTCTTCTTCGCTGGTCATTAATCCTTTTGGCCTACGATTTTACAATCGAGTACATCAACACAAAGGATTTTGGCCAGGCGAATGCGCTCTCGCGCCTCATCGCCAAAGGAAATGAGAACGAAGACGAGAAAATCATCGCCATGATCAACGCGGAAACAGATTTTGAGACGAATTTCGGCCAAACAATTTCAAAATTGCCGTTAAAATTTTCGGACCTCGTCGCTGCTTCTGAGAGCGATGAAAACATTGTTCAAGTCCAAAAATTTGTCAAAAATGGCTGGCCAAATGAAAAGGCCATGGGCAAGGAAAACCAAATGGTCCGTGATTTTTGCCGAAGAAAGGAAGAACTTTCAATTGAAAAGGGATGCCTCATGTTTGGAGAAAGAGTGGTGATCCCGAAAGTCTTTCAATCAAAGATTCTGAAATTGCTGCACAAAGGACATCCCGGCATGAAAAGGATGAAGCAGCTGGCACGTCAATACGTTTTCTGGCCAAAAATCGACCAGGACATTGAAGATTATGTCCGTGAATGTGTGCCATGTCAGGCTAATGCAAAAGCACCAATTAAGACAAATTTACAATCTTGGCCAAAAACATCAGGCCCATGGCAACGCGTACACATGGATTTTGCCGGACCGTTTTTCGGAAAGTATTTTCTGATTGTTGTCGATTCTTATTCTAAATACCCCGAGGTATTCGAAATGTCAACAATTTCGACGGCAATGACAATTGAAAAGCTACGATATTTAGCTTCACGGCACGGAATTCCAGAAACATTGGTTTCTGACAACGGCACACAATTCAAAAGTTCGGAATTCGCCAAATTTACAGCGGACAATGGAATCAATCACTTGTTCTCGGCTCCATATCATCCCATGTCCAATGGACAAGCGGAGAGATTTGTTGACACGTTTAAGCGTGCCTTCAGAAAATTAAAAGGGGAGGGAATGTCCTCATTCAAAGAAATAATTGAGACATTTCTGATCACGTATCGGACAACCCCCAACGATTCGTTGCCGGACTCTAAAAGTCCAGCCGAAATGCTCATTGGACGGAAGCCACGAACAACATTGGACCTGCTGAAGCCGCCTCCAATTCAGCCGATCGAACGTGATCAGGCAATGGAGAAGAAGTTCAATCGCCGATTTGGCACACGTCCGCAAATATTCGCATCAAAGGACGCAGTTTGGGCACGACATCGCCTTTCGCAAAGTTGGAAGGCCGGAACGATCTGCGGATGTTCCGGTGTCATTTACAATGTGAGATTTGAGGATGGATCCAGCGGTCGCTATCATGCGAATCAGCTGAGTCACCGAAAGGCAACCCAAAATGTCGAGGAACCATTGAATGTTTTGAATGAGGAATTCAATTTGCCAATTCAAATGGCACGAATGGCAAATGGACACCAAAATGGGCAGGTCCTACAGAATAGGCCTGACCCGATCAATGCGCCAAACGAAGTGGAAGAACAGCCGATCGAAGAAGAGCAGCATGACGTCATTCAAGCCGCTCGATCGCCGACGCCTGCCGTTCAATCGCCGACGCCACAACGACGCTACCCTGATCGCCGACGGCAACCACCTGCGCGATACTCGACCCGTTGATCATTTAAAAGTGGGAGGTTTTCGGGTGGTCAACCCCGAGAGATAAAAGTACACAATTGCATTTATTTCCCTTTGCATTTGTTTATTCTTTTCCTCTCCATTTTCCACACTCTCTATTTTTGTGTCTTCCTTTTATTTATGTTAGACACTATTGATTACTATTGTCCTTTGCATATCCATTCCCCTCATTCATTGAGTTGTTGCTTTTATGCACTTATTTCAACTTCGCCTAAATATATTTGTTCTCCTCCAAATTTATTCCGCTTCCGACTTCGCCTATTTTATTTAATTTGTTTAATTTATTTGTTCTACAAATAAACATTTTATTGTGTCGGCTAAAGACCGAACATAAACTTATTTAATTTAATTATAATTCATTGTTTAATATTGCTTTGTCATTTCATTACTCCAAAAAATTCATAATTTAAATAATACAATTTAATACATGCTTTTCTTTAAAATCTTATGCTTAATTTTCGGGAACTTCTTTCTTCATGGTTTTGTAAAATTTAAAAAATTTATTTATATTTAATGTAGAATAAAAAAAATTTATGTTTTGATCTTTTCCTCATTATTTTTTATAATTATTTGATTATATGAACAATACTCAAAGTAAAAAAAATTTTTATGAATCATAAATTAATGTACTGACATCAAAAATAGGCAATTATTAAAAGAAAATTATATAATTTAATTTATCTCTGATATAATAGAGTAATGTTTATTGAAATTTATAAATTTTATCCAAATGCTAGTAAATATTAACTCGAAATCATAGTATTTAAGAAAAATTTCGATTTGAGCCTCGGAAATTAAGCGAATATTTTAAAATTCATAATTTGAATATGCAAAAAGTTAACAAAAATTAATTTTGAAATTCAAAACCAAAATTATGACCCCTTGGTTTTGCATTTATAAAAAAAATTTTGCTCTTAATTTATTAAGAAATCTTGTCTGGGAATATTTTTGGTACTAACCACGAATAATCGTCAATTTTTCTGGTCGCGAAAATTGAATAGAAATTTTGAAATTAATCACTCAAATTACTTTTGGCTAATTATAATCTAATAAATACCAAGATATTCTAAAAAATATGATCAAACATGGGAATTTAATAGGCTTTTTGTTGAAATTTATTTTTGAAAATCAAAAACAAAATGTGTTTCCTCTAAAGTTATAACATGTTTTTTTGACAAATGATAAATTTTATATATTTCCCACTAATCTTTTTATTAATTGATATTTTTATATTTTTAAAATAATAAAGATTATTTTTTGATAGATAATGCACTGAATCCTTTTTGTTCAGTTTTAAGTAAGTAATATTCTTTCCTTAACCAGGGAAATTCAAAAATGAATATAAATTGGGCAGCTATTTGTATATTTATCTATTTTGTGTGATTTTTTTCAAGTATATTTTTATTATTTATATATTACTTAAAACTAAATAAAAAAACCTGCTAAATTTCTAAACTTTGATTTTTATATTTTTGTTAATTTTTCAAATTTGCATATTTATATTTCTGAAGTCGTTTTCATTAAAAATGTAATTAGCTTTTTATTTCTTTATTAATTCTTTTCCTAGCACAATTCAAGTACATGTTCAGAAGTTTCTTTTTTCGTTCCCCTTCTCAATTGATATGTGTTTTTTATGCTAATTTTTTTCTTATTATTTATGTATTTTTAACATTTTCATTAAATATTCCGTTAAAATGTATAAATTCGACTAACTTTATACAAAAATCTTCGCATTTTCGCTTTTCCATTCGCTTTATGCATTCTTTTTAATTATTTTACAACCTTTAATTGTATATTATTTTTTTTAATATTTAAATTAAGTAAATATATTATAATTAGTTCAAAATTAATGTATTTATATAAATATATAAAAATTTCATTTTTAGCCATGTTGCAGAAACTGTAATGGTATTGAAAGGAGTTGTGATTAAATTTCTTCTATTTGTTTTATAAAGAGTATTTGCCATATATCATAAATAAAATATTTCATTTTTGAAATTTTTTTGGTTTGCGAATTTAAATTTTTAATTAAATTAATAATTTAAAAAATTTATAGTTTTGTTATAAACTTTTTAAATTTTTTTGGTATAGTTATTTTATCTTTTCAATTTGTTTATGAAATGCCTGATTCTTGAGAGGAAAGTTTTTTATAGTTTTTAAACTTTGATTAAATTCATTCATTTATTTCCACTTTTGGGATTTTAACATTGGAAAAATTGTTTCCGCTGGTTTCTTCAGGTTAGGAGCAGAACAATTAAATTAAATACTTTAAGATAGGAATTTTTTGTTATTATTTATATTTTAAATTTAATGAATTATTATTTAAAATAATTAAATTATTAATTTATTATCTTTGATATATTTTTAGGTTCGCCCCATTGATATTTTTAGGTTTGACCTAACACCAATTATTCGAGGTATTTAAATAATTTTTTTAATATAAAATAAAAAATATTTTAATAGGTCTATAAGAACTAAAAGTATATCTTATATTTAAATATTTCTCTTTTCGTTTTCCAATTCGGCTCTTATTTTATAGACTTCTTTACTTTTACAGCTTATTATAACAATTGTTAAGGTTTTATTATTAACGAATTTTCTTGTTTTAATCTTTCGATTAGGTTGCATTTTTTTATGTTATCGGTAGTTTATTTGAAGTAAAAATTGTCATTTGAATTATAAGAAAAATAATAATTTTTATTTAAATTTTAACTATTCACATTATCATTAACTGAATCATTAAGTTAATTATTTTTTTTAAAGTCATAATAAATTTATTGTTTTTGCTATTTTAATAGTTTTGAATGTTTTTCTCGACACTGTCACTCCAACCTATAGACGATTTTCAAGAATTATAATAACTTTTTGTTTTTAAATGTATCTGAGTATCCGGATTTATTATTAATTTTATTGGTTTGAGTGTCCCGTTTTTTCTGATATGTGAATGTAAGTAAATAAATTATATTTTTTAAGTGTTCTATTTCAGTTACTATTATTGTCGTCGGAAATTAGGCGGTAGTGCATAATTAAAAAATAAAGACAACTTTACATTGTGCAATTAAACATGCTTGAAATATAAATTACACTGTTTTGTTATAGATTTATTTTACATATATAAATTTTTAATGTTTTTTTATTATTTAACTATTTCACCTAAGGTATTTGAAACTAAATTAAAAAAACTTATATAATAAGTTTATTTTTTGATAAATTGTTGAATTGTACAGAAAAAAAGAATTATATTTATAAAAATTCATATTTAAGCAAATGTTTCGATAAATTAAAATTTGATAAAAATTAAAAAATTGAAGAATTCCTTAAACGACTTAAAGGGCAAAGGTACGAAGTAAATTGCTGTAAAAGTGAATTTAGTGTTAACCGAAATCGCGTAGTTTCAATCAAAAAAATTAATCTTTCAAATTATTTTATTTATGTTTATTCATAAACTTTTTCTGTTAAATAATATAAAAATGACCCTTTCTATGGTTAAGCCAATTAAAAAATAAACGAATTTTTGCACGCGGTCAAAAAAACATGTACAAAAACAAGCACGAATAATATAATGGAGAACTGTTATCTTATTATAAAATCTTTAAAGACGATAATTACACATGAACATTATTCAAATTGCTAAATTAAATATTTATTTAAATATTAATTTAAAATACTTGAACAAATAAATTTAAAAACATCATTATGCTGCTTTTGAAAACTAAGAAAATCATATTTAGGATAAAGACCAATTAAAAAATAAGTCAAATTAAGTTTTCATTTTATTATTTTAAATAATGATCAAATATGCGAATTTAAAATAGAATCAAAATAATTCTTTTTATAAAATCATTGAATTACAAAAAAAAAAATTATTTAAAAAATCTAGTCGTACAGTAATGATCTTGAAAACTTCTAAAAATAATTTTAAAATCGTATAAATGGGAGAATATTTTTAAAAATTAAAAATAATTATCCTAACGAGGGTTAGTCTATTCTTCAGGGATTTAATGGAATTTAAACGATAAATACTTTTCTATGTGAGTATTATAATATGGATTCAAATTTATTCTTCAATATGTTTTTCCATATGATAAGAAACCAAAATTCCAACAAAAAGTACTTAGTTAAAAATTTAAAATAATAAATTTAAATTTTCGTTGATAGCATGCCGAAGTTATTTTTTAGTTTCCTGATTATGTTCAGCAAAAAATGCCAATGCGGCTCGATTACACCAAACCTCGTCCTTCAATTTATTAGTGATTTTCATTTTAATTTTGTTATTTATTAATTCAATAGTTGACCTCTATTTATATAACCCAATGCATGCCTTTTATTGTAATGCATTATTTTTATTTCTATAAAACTAATTGAGTTATGAGCAAAAATGCATCTTTAGATATATTATATATTTAATTTATTTAAGTTTATAATTTTTCATATCATGCTTAAATATTTTTTTGCATTTAAAAATTTTTTGTATGTGATGCAAAAATACCTACTAAGATAATACTTTAGAAATTGTCAGTTAAAAGTTTTTATTTTGACTTTGATTTATTTGTTCGATTCTGATGGGTAAACTTGATTGAAATTGTTTATTAGCAATTTCCATGCTAAAGTGATTCAGCCTAAGCATAAATTAATATATAATTAATTATAATCGTTTATGATGCTGAGAGTATATATTTAAGTATTTTTGTTATCTTGTTATTTTATTTAGATATTATTTCTGAATGAAGTATTTTATGATTTCTTTATAGAAATGTTCAGGTATTATTTATCATATTTGTAAACTTTTAAGTGATTAATAATATTACTTTCTATAATTATGTGCACTATTATTTTAGCATTGTTTATTCGATTTTGTCGTGATTATATAATTTTTTAAATTCTATATAAAAAAAATTTGACTTTTATGATTTTAATGCAATAAAGTTTTCAATAATTAATTGTCACTGTTTTAATAAATTTATATTCTTTTTTTTTTGTCATATTGTTTAAATCGTCCTCTACACGAAAGTGGTATTGTTTGTTTTCTGAAGGTCGGTATTTTTGTTATGAATTTTCATTATTTTAATATTATATAATAAATGATGAGATTATTGAACTTTTCTCTTGTCATATGTTTCATGTTTATTTATTAGTCTTTTTTATATTTAAACTTTCAAGAATTTTCGAGTTAGGAGCCGTAAAAATTAAAATAATTAAAGTCCTTTTTTTGTTTTAAACAAATAAAAATAATTAAAAGAAAAAGTCACAAAATTATTGTAGCTTTTTTATGATTTATTTATTTATTTTAAAATAATTTTTTCTATTTATTTATTCATCAATTTATGAAAAAGCATTGGGTAAATTAATGTGATTTTTTTTTGTTTTTTGCATTTGATAGATTCTTAATCTAATTTGATACAAAAAATTTTTATATTTTATTTAAAACAAAAAAATTATAAAATTTATAATAATTTTTCTGTAGATAAATATTTTCATTTTAGATTGCTATTTATTTTTTACTTTTTCACTATATTACTTAAAAATTTATTGTTTTCAAATTTTAATCGCACAATTTAATTATTTGTTGAAACAAAATTTATTAAAAACATATTTTAAGATAAAATATAGTCTCTGATTAAGATAAAAAAAAACTTACTGAAGTCTTTTTGAGTTTCAAAAATTCATTTCATAGGATAATATTTTAGTGAATATTTATCTAATTTTTTTTATATTTAATTTAAATTAGTTTTATCATTTTCATAATACCGAGCAAAAAATTTAATGTTCGCAATATCAATTAAAGTTAGTTTTATTAATTTACTCAATTTTATTCATGTTCACGTAATTTGGTTACCTACACTTTCAATGCGCCAATAAAAATTATATGCATAAATGCCTATTGGTTATTCTTATAATTTTTTTTCATCGTTTACTATTATTTTAATTAAATTTGTTTTATTTATGTTAAAAATTTCCGTCAATGTGTTAAGAAGTTTATCTTTGATTAGTGAATATTTAAAGAAGATTTAAAAAAGTTTGCTGAATTAAATGAGGATCGAACACGTAAAAAATGAATATTCTCGCAACCACTTTAATTTATTGATTATTTATAATATAATTTTCATGAAGTCACAATAAATTAAAATAAAACTATTCAAAATTTGGTATAATTTAAAACTCGAAGTAGAATTAAAATAACTAATAGCAATTATATATTCCATCAATGTAGAAAAAATAATTATAACAAATAAGCAAAATTTAATATTAAATAGTTAGCTCAGCTTGGAAATTTGATCATTTATATTAATTTTAACATTCGATTTTTATTGTCTTAGGTACATTTTTATTAATTTGTTTTATTCAATAAAATACCGATAAATTTTTTTAAATTCTTTTTGATAGTTTGAATAAAAATATCGATAACCTTTTTTATTTTTTATATTCTTTTTGATAGTTTTATTTGAAAAATATAATCATATATGTATTTACCTTCAATTTAATTAATCTTTGAATTCAAAGAGAATTATCAAATATGATAAGAATTTTAAATTATACATATAATAAATCCTCGTATGTTATAATGAGTAAAGAATTGTTAGCTAAATAATTGGATGCATATTGTTTTTAATTGTTAAATTACATATAAACATTTTTTGTTTAGTAAATTGTCAGTCAATTTATGATTTATTTATTTTAATTAAAAACTTAACAATTTTTGAATATATGATTAAATCCTGTCAATTTTTTAAATTAAATCTAAAAATCTTTAATCGATTCATTGTAATTTGTTTATATTTGTCCGTATTGATCATTTCGCTGGGTTAAATCTCGACAGTAACGGGCGTCGCCCTTTTTCATGGCTACTGAAGCTCAACACAAATGAGCGGCTTCGTCATTATGTAATTTATTTTTTATAACTTTTCAATATAAAATACTTTTTGGCTGGAGAATATTTAATGATAAAATGTTTTTTTTCAGTTTCATACATTAATTTTATTTCGTCAATGTGTTTATTATTAGACATATTTTTAAACTTTGTTATAATGTGTATTAAAGTTGCTGTTTTATTTTATGGTCGTTTAAACTGCAAAGAAACGAAAAATATTTTATAAAAAATTAAAAATTTATTTGTATATTTTATGTTTTTTACTAAAAATTAAAATTAAAAAAATAAAAGTACAATAGAATGAAGGAATGAACTAAATTATCAATTTTCGTGAAAACTACAACTTATGAAAAAATAATTGTTACTTTTCCGTAAAATAGCCGTTTTCGTACGAAACGACACGAAAAATACGAAAATTTTTTGAACTAATTTAATCCAAAACAAAATAAGAACACCAAGGCCAAGAAATAAGATTTTAGGCTCAAAAATAAGAACGTTTGCAAAAAATTGCTTCAAATCTATTATTTTTACAATTTATTCGATCAAAATGTATTAAATATAAAACGCATTTTCCGCTTGGTTTGATGTGTCTAGGATGACTTTTATAATGCCTAACTTTGCCTATTTTGGAGTTTTTGTGCTTAATGCCTATTTGCCTAATCTTGTGCCTATTTCGCCATTTTTGGCGCTTTTTCAGGATTTTTGGAAAAACTTTACCAAAAATGCAATAAAAATGAAAAATACACCCCTAAGAATCGACTTGAAAAAAATTCAGAAAATAAACCCATAAGAATTGAAAAAAATTTTCAAAAAATTAATCACCAAATTAAAAAAAAAAATTTTCACGATAAAAGTTTTTGACTAAAAAATTATCCTTATTCGAAAAAATTTTAAAACAATTGAAATATAAGCAATTTTTTTTGTTTTGCGATTTTTTTCTGCCGTTTTGGTGCCTATTTCGCGATTTTTTGTGTTTAAAAATCGGATCCTTCATTATAATAGTTAATTTTGATGCTATTTGCTTTAATTTAATAAAAATCCAATTTACATAAGCATATAAAATATTATTAAAAATTTTTACAATTTAATACAAATTTATTTGTTTTTGAATAAACTTTGTTCACTTTGAATATTTGTTTTTCATAACGTTTTAAAGCATAATAATATTTTGGTTTTATAATAAATCTACTGAAAAGAGTGATCAATTTATATAAGAAAGTAAAGATTTTAATTTTAAAATTTTAATTCCAAAAATATGTATTAAGTCGGGCTTGCTAAATTTACTAGAAAT
Source organism: Heterodera schachtii (assembly GCA_023374025.1). NCBI lineage: Eukaryota > Metazoa > Nematoda > Chromadorea > Rhabditida > Heteroderidae > Heterodera > Heterodera schachtii. The sequence continues at coordinate 1,401,803 of SIJG01000030.1, forward strand.
CCCTTATTTTAAAGCCGGTTAAAAAATACAAATATATCACTTATAAAAAAATATTATAAATATTTCGGATCGCATTAATTTAAAAAAAATGCAAAAACTTATTTATCTAAATTCCTAATAATTTTAATAACAACTGGATATATTAAGGCAAAGAAAATTATTTATTGATGCAAAAAAATTAATCTATTAGCAACGATATAAATAAGAAAAAGACAAATATGATAGAATTCAATGAATGTTTTTGTTATAAGTAAACTGTGTCTAAATAAATATATTACAATTAATTAATTGCCAAAAACTTTGACAACCGAAAGATAATAATAAGCTATGTAAAAAGAATTCTCCTTCCATACAAAAATGATTTTAACTACAACATGTCATAAGAAAAATTTTAAAAATCGCTCAATTTTGGCAATTATTTTTATTATTTATGAATAAAAAACTAACAATTTTTAAATTTTCAATATGTTATGATGATAACTTTTATCACGGCTTCAATAATAATGTAACTAAAAGAATCATATTTTAAAAACCCTAATCTCCTTATGATATATTTGTCCAGAATTTATCCTAGTACTTTGAACATGCATTTGTGTAATTATAATATTTATTAATAAAAAATTTCGAAGGCAAAATAAAATAACGAAAATTTAAAATTTTACTTCATTAATTCAGTATTTACAGCAATTTACCGTTCGTGAATATTATTGGTTAATAAAATATTTAAAATTAGATTAAAAAATAACAATGGAAGCGAAAAAAGATTAAGTATTCGAAGAAGCATTTAAAAACTTAATTATTATTTTAAACACAAAAAATTATTTAAATAATAAATATGATAGAGACACAAAATAATAAATTATAGAATAGATAAAAACTATATCTTACTCTTTTCATAAAAAGCTAATTAAAAATATCAAATTTTAAATTCAATTTTTAAATTCATTCTTGTCATTTTTTTATCTTGTATTTAATTATAGAAATAATACAAATACTAATCAAATGCCTTAACGGTGAATGTTAAAATAATTAAATTTTATATTAAAAACGCATTGAATAGTTTTTTATTTAGATTAATTTTTAAAAATTTATAATAATTTATTTTAAGGAAATTTAATTTTGATCATTAATATAAAAAAAAATGATTTATTTCAATAGATTCAAAATGACAATATATTTTTTAAATTTTTATCAAATTTCAAAAATTTAAGAATGCCTAAAAATAATACTCAACGATTTAAAACAACAATATTACTTTTTGTATGTACATTTTGTCAGATTTTATTAATTAACTTATAATAATATAACTTTATTATTTCAATGGATAAATGATTATTTCCAGCATAGTCGCTAGGTGCAATAATAATTTTTACTGATTTCATATCTCATAATAATCGCGTCGTAGACAGGGTAACTCTTTATGTTTGCATGAGTCAAATGTCATATGGTTGATAGAAAGGCAAGTGAAGTAATACAATTTGTAAAAAAGAATACTCATATTTTATATGACTCACTTCTTTTATTTTATAATGATCGTTCATGAAAATTAACTTTTATATTATTTTAATTTAAATATTCAAATATTTTGTTCATTAAAAATTCAAATAGAAATTTTGTTAAGGCTTATTTTTTACTATCTTAATATTTGAACTGTGCACAAAAACATTATAATGCTTAAAATAAAAATTTATATAGGAATTATTTTGTAATTATAAAATAATTTACATTAAAAGTGTGTTCATATTACACATAAATTGAAATTTAGCAAATTATTTTATACAGCGAGACTTCTTCATAATTTTTTAGTAAATTGTTTTTTTATGAAAGTTTTATGGTAATTATAATTATTATTTTTAGTATTTCAGAAATATGAAATCTTTCATTTTTTAATTCTTGTTTTCATGCTTAGTTTTTGTTTTAACTTGCAACATTGATTTTTTTTGTTGTTGTTATAATTAGAATAATTTCTTTTTGTTAAATAAATTGTATTTAAAATATATTTATTCATAATGTTTAAAAAAATTTGAAATATGTAGGTTTTTTTTTAAATTAACCTCGTAACTCAATAAATATTTTGTTTACATGATACATACATCACATTGCACGGTTAAAGATGCAAGTTAATTAACTTATAGAATTGTTTTTATATTGCTAATTTAAAATTTGCCTTCAAGTTTGTTGTATAATTATATTTCTCAGTCCTATTGTTTATTACGGCTCATCGCTGGATAATTCAAATTTTGAATTCATTTTATTTTTAAAAGTAATTATCATTTTAATTTTTAACGGTTCAAGAATTTATGTGTTTCTTTAATGTTTAATTAAATTAATATTTTCAATATTCTTGTATGGTTATTGTTTAAAATTTTATTTATTTTGTAAACTTGATTAAAAATAAATTTCTTGGAACTAAAATAAATTTTATTATTCTAATTTTTTTATAGGTATGAATAGGGCTAATATTTTAGGCTTTAAAAAACCAAAAATATTCAATAAAATAGAAAATAAGCATGAAAAACCGTCAAATTTAAGGTTGTAAAAGGACAAAATCTATTCAAAAAAGGTAAAAATCAGTCAAATCAGTATTGAGTTACATTATTTTTTTAATTCAAAAATTTATTTTAAAAAATTTTCAAGACGATTTTTGAGAAAATTTATCGCTTCTTAGGGATTTATTTTCAGAAATTTTTGGGTCGATTTCTTAGGGGTATATTTTTAAAATCCGTCTAAAAATCGATTCTTAGGATGGTATTTTTTGTATTTATTGCATTAATTGGGTTCCATTTCTTTATATTGTTGTTTTTATTGTTATATATTAGCTTTAAAATTAATTTATTTTCAAAATGAGAATTTAATAGGGTTTTCGGTATGAGATTTTAACAAAATATATATTTTTTTAATTATATAATTTTCCATATAAATCGTTAAGCAGACTATATCAATAATTCTCTTTTTCTTGAGAATCAGTGCGTAATTTTTTTCGTCGTATTAGATACCAATAAGTTTTTTGGCTCGATTTTTATGGTTTATATTCTAGCATAATATTATTTTTATTTAAAAATTTCGCACACAGTTTACAAATATTTTAATTTTCCAAATTCTCTAGTATTTATAAAATAATTTTTCATTTTTAACTAAATTAATCAGTATAGTGATTTTATAAATTAAAAAGTACTAACATTTAAGCAAATTGGTTATGTCTAGAATTTTTTTGAAAATATGTTTATATTCTTTAGGTTGGCAGAATTGTTAAATTAGAAAATTGCTTTTATATATTACTTAAATTTTGAACAACTGACATTAGTTTATAGTTTTTTAACTTTAGTATTATTATTATCGAATTTGTTATAATTTTCAGTATTTTAAATGATATAATAAAGTTTTTATGGTTTAAAGAATTAATGAAAATTCGGCACGAGCAGGCTTAGACGGATGCAAAGACATAGTAGGAGCGGGCGGAATTTAGTTATATTGGATAAAAATTGAATTAAATAATAATATTTTATTTTTTATATTTCATTCACTTAATTTTTGTCGAGCACAAATTAATTACAGCTTAATTATCCAGCATTTCAAATTCATGCTTTAACTGATAATTTTTTTAAAAGCAATTATCTTTCATTTACTTATCTTTGTAAAAATTTATTCTAACTGTCTTTGTTGGGTTCACGAGCGTCAATTAACATTTTAATATATGCATTTTTAATTTTTTTTATAATTTTGTTAGAATTCGCATTTCGTCAACTTTAATATTTTAATAAAAATTATTAATGAAAATTAGATAAATTTAAAGTTTTAATAATAAAAGTTAGGTGGTTATCATTATTCCATGATTTATGTAGCGAAAAATGTTAATTCTTCCTCTTCATCTTTTTGTGATGATATTTATTGTGCTTGCTCATTTTGTGATTATTAAATAATGTAACTTATGAATTTAGATTTTCGTTTTTATTTTTTGCTAGTTATTTTCACTTTTCATACATTTTTGATCAAATTTCAGCAAATATTTAGTGTTAATTTTCTTTATATTATTGGGCAATACCTTTGCTTGAGTTTTAAAGGCTTCGTTAAATTTTTATTAAGAATTATATTTCATTTTTTAATTAATTCGCGACATAAATTTTGCCACTTTTAAGAATTAATTTTTAATCTTTATAAGTTTTGTGTTAATTCAGCTAATATACTTTAATTTAATTATTTATCTTTTAAATTGCATAAATGATTTAATAGAATAATTTACAGGCATTTTAACTCTGAGAGTTAGACTTTTTCATTGAGTATTCAATGTTTAACCGTTTTTAATTGACTAAATTCAGCGCGTAAAACAACTAGAAATTTTTAAAACAAATTCTAAATACTTTAAAAAATAATATTTAATTTATTATATAATGTAAAATTTCAAGATAATAATAAACGAATAAAACAAAATTTGAGATTTTAATGTCTACATATAATGAACAACCAAAATAAAAACAAATTGAATGCTAATAGATATGTGTTCAATTGCAAACCATAATAATTTACATATTCTCATAAAAAATAAGACCGAAAATGTATATAAAAATCAATAAAAACAAGATTAAAATGTAGAACAAACAATAAAAACAGAATAATTTATTTTTTCCTTTTAAACACAATTTTAATTTAATTAAAAAATTAAATATTCATAACTGAAAGACTTATTGATTGATAAAATAAAAAGTAATTTCACAAATAAATATAAATTTAAACTTTAAATCTCACTAAACATCTATCTACCAATGTTAAGGGCATTGCCTGCCTCTATATGATTTTAAAAAGTTATTAAAAATAATTAATTTATTGTATCCTCTATATAAAATTAAAATTAATTATCAATATAAGATGTTAATTAAAACTACTTTAAACATTACATATTTACTTTTCTCAACATGAATCGAATGTCACTTTTAGTTATGGCAACAAACTGATAAATGAAAAATTCCTAATTATATCAAAATAACTCTATAAAATTAAAATAAATATCTAAACGAGGAACATTGTAGTATAATTTAATTTTTGTGTTTTTTATAGTTTTTCAAGTGATTTTACTAAAGGCTGAGTGGACACACATCTAAATGCATAAGTGGTCACATTCGCTGACAATTCGATTATTTATCGTTATTTGCTTGTTATTTTAATTTAGTTTAAATATTTATACAAGATTCCTATATTTTTGTTTTTATTTTTGCACTAATTGATGTATAAATAATATGTAAATAAAATTATTTTTAATAGCTTTATTTTCAAGAATTAAAATTTTTTAAAATATAAATATTTATTTTATTTATTTTTTGTTGATATAATTTGTTTTAATAAACAAGAAATCAACTAAAAATTCGTACTTGATATTCTAATTATAGTTAAATTACTAAGTAAATTCTAAGGAAAGAAAAAAATATATATAAAACTTTGAAAATATAAATATTAATTTTTTTTTTGTTTTTGTTTTATTAAAGGGTTCTAATTAACAAATAATAATCATTTTTTTCTTGGAGTAGATTTCGCGTCCTTTTCGATGTTTGTTCGAAACTATATATTTTTTTGAGTGTTTGTCAATTTTCAAATTCTTGTACTCAAATTTTTTAAATATTTTTTTCAATTCAACTTTTAGAAATTTTCTTCTTGTTTTCGGAAATATTCAAACTCAATAAAATGTTATTTTTTCTTATATTATTATTTTTTACATAATTATTTTTATTTTTTAAGAACAATAAAAAAAAACCTTTTATTATTATTATTATTTTAAAGCATTTTATGCTTAATTTTTTATCTTCCAAAGTGGAGTTATTTTAAAAAAAATAAGTAATAATTACCTAAGGTCTATTTCTTATATTTAATGTGATAAAACTTATAAAATGAAAAACATTACAGTAAATACCAAGACAAATTAAATCATAAAATGTCAAAAATTTTAAATAATAATTTAATTTCTAGTACGAATTTTAAGCAATTTTGTAGCGAAATATTACAATAATTTTAAGATAGATTAAAATATAACGATTACAAATTAAAAAAATAAAAAATAATCAAAAATAAAATTGCAATATTGGGGAGAAATCAATTGATTTGGCGGAAATTAATACTTGATAACTCAAAATCCCAAAATAAAAAATAAATTTTGAATACCAAAATCGTGAAAAGGAAATTTTAAAAGATGAAGTAAATTCATAGAGTTAAGGATGCATAATTTGAAGAAACCAATTCTTATATCGCTAATGGGTTTTGAAACAAAAAATGGGTAATATATATAAATTCATAGCTTGGCTCAAGTTCAACCAAATTAATATTTCATGTATATTTTTTGCTTTGGATCCTATTTTCAGCGGTTATCCAACTTGCGTACAATAACAGTATAGGGGTGGTTCGTTTTTTTAGGGTAAGAAGAAATATGATAATAAATGTTTAAAGTATGTAAAAAATAAAAAATAAATTATTTTTCGCTCTTTTGCAACAATGGTCTTCAATTTTTTAACTCAATTTTTTCCGGTCGATATTAAAATGAGACTTGGTAATTTTCATTAAATTCAAATAGTTTACGAAAAAGATTATTAAATGGATGTTTTATGTTATTTCTTTTTTTTTGTATCAGTAATTAAATGATTGTTTAGGCTATAATAATGAAGCTTGTGATGATTTGTTAATTTATATTTTTTATGATTTATACGTTAAGGTATGATACATTCGTTGTTTCATTTTACTATTATCAATGATTTTTTATAAATACAAATAAAAATCTTTGCTCACACTTGCTACCTATAATTTTTTATTTTATCTTTTATTTAGAATTAATAAGTTTAATTTTTTTGAAAAATTATTCAAATTAAAAATAAATGCTATTGCAATTTTTTAATAATATTTTTTGACAATTTAATATATTTTTATTCAGATTTTTCCTTTTCAATTTTTTGGAAAATTTAATTATTTTTAATATTATTATAAAAAATAATATTTTTTCGCATAAACATTTTTTTTAATTAATTACTTGTAACCGCTCTGGAACTTTTTGCCGTCTTTAATGAGAGCATTATCTAATAATTAAATTTAAGATTACTATAAAAAAATAGAATTAATTCACTCTAATAATTTCGAGCGATATTTATTTTGGTATTACAAATCGGTGAGGTTTAATTTACTTTATGGTTTATGTTTTTATTTATTTTGATTTTAATTGTCGATGCTCGAGTTAACAAACTTAATTGGAAATAGTCATTTTTTATTTAAGCTCGACATAAAATTTATGAGTTTTTCATTGAAAAATCTTTATATTAAATTTAAATAATTCTTTGTAGTTTTTTTAAAAGCATTAAACGAAGAAATAAAATTAAATAATTAATGTATAATTTATACGCAAAAAATTAAATACAACTATTAAAAAAGGAAGTCAATTAAATTTACATTATACCAATTACTTAAGAATCCGTTTAGAAGACCATGAATAAACTCCAACACATATCGCTATATTTATGAAATATGATAAAAAAAATTTTTAATTGACCATTTTAAATGAAAAATTTAGATTTAATTTCATATATGCAACAAATAAGCGCCATAATTTTTCTATAAAACAAAGCAGAACAGAAAAAGTGAATTGGTTATACATATAATCTATTAGCTAAGACTCATTGATTTTCTATATTAAACAAATAAAGCTTAATTTAAATGCTATTATTTCTAGAACTCTCCAAATGGCGATGTTAAAATTCGAGAATGCTGAAATACTTTAAAAAACACATGATAAAATATAAAAAGAGATAAAAATATACAAATATTTAAATAATCTCTATTTAGATAAAAATATACAAATATTTAAATAATCTCTAGTTAATGTTGCGAATATCAAATATAAATCATTCCCAGCCCAATGCGGGATTTAGCTCCAGTTCGCCAACATCCACAAGTATATGAAAATGTAAATATTCTACAAAAAAAAATTTCATTTCATCATTTAACCATCAATTTTTAAATAAATTTATTCAACATTTTTACTTAATATAATCATTGAAATTAAAACAATTTAATTGTTATAAAAAATCAATATTCAAAATATACATTAAATTCATTTTAAAATAATATACAGCAAAAATATTGATAATAAAATTCAAATAGAAAAAGTATTAAAGCAAAATGATATGATACGCAGAAGTATATAAATAAATTCAACATAGATTTGTTTGAGAAGCAAGTTAAAAAATTATTTATTTCGTATTATGCAAATTATGTTACAAAAATAAATATTTATATAAATCTTTTACCAGATGAAAAATCTAGAAAAATACACTAATTAAAAGCAATAATACCGCAAATAAAATTTTAGCTTTCGTTCAGAGGAAATCTTTGGCAAATTTCATATTTTTGAAGAATTCATTTGATTGTAATTTTTCGCTTCTATTGTCCTCTATTTTTTATTAGAGCGGCGGGTCCTTATTAGGGTTTTTGGAACAAAATATAATTAAAATTTATTGATGCATGATCAAGCTTGAATTTGTATTATATTTTACTAAAATAAATTTATTTTAGAAGAAAATAGATTTATCTGTGATTGTTTTTTACATTTTCTCAAAAAGCTCAGTTCAAATGTTCCTGATCAAATTTGTATTGCTTATATTTAGATTCCTTTTGAATATTTAAATAATCTTTTTTAAATTTTTACTAATAATGTAATTCGGTAAGTTAAATTAAGAAATTAATACTTTAAATAAAAATAATTAAAAGTTAATTGCTGTTAAATTTGTATTATTTCATGCATAAATAGTAATAACAATTATTAAAATTACTTTAGTCCATCATTAATTTTTCCATGATTACATTTAGAATTTAATTATTAATTATTATACAATAATCGAATATTATTAAAATAATCATGGTTTCATGATTTTATGATATGTTCATTTCTTAATAATTCATTGATATTAAACTAATAGAGGTCGAGCCCGTAAGTCTTTTCCAAAAATGAAGTAATTTTAAAAAATATTTTATGTCATTTAAGTTTCAATATCTTACACTTTTATAGATTTAATATAGATTCTAGAAGATACATTCGAAGAAAAATGATTTTGGAATATGATTTGTTTGCAATATTTATTATACATTATCAGTTTATTCGCGCTTTCCTCCTTAAGAACTATGGTCAATTTAGAGTGTATGCATGTTTTTATTAATTATTAATTAAACACCAAATTATTCTTCTGGTTTATATTAATTTATTGTTTAATTATTTAAATTTAATTGCATAAACACTAAGTATTATTCCTTTTTAATTCTTTAATATATTTATTATTATTGCTATTTTGAAAATGGAATGAATATGATACATTAAAATTAACATTTATATTGATAATTAAATTTTTTTTAATTCCCAAATATTCAAATTTATTTCTTAAAAATGTCTCGTTAACATTGCATAGAAAATTCAAAAGACCATCTGAGCGGCGAGTTGCCATAGAAATTGGGCCTAAATTACTGTTGCTATAATTAATATTGGTTGTCAATTTACTTAGAATAGTTTTTTCTTTTTTTTATTACTTCTAGATTATGCTTTATTATACATATATTATTTAAATTAAAAAGTTGCAAAAACATAAAAATGCGTTATTAACGATTGGTTGATTAAATAATTCTTATAAATTAGTATTATTAATTTAATACTATTTTATGGATATTATGGAAAAAATTGACATTCTGTCACATTTAAGTTTTTAGCTTTATTTCTCTCTATTTTTGCCATACTTTTTTCATATCTCTAACATATGAAAAACAAAAATTAGCAAACGCTATGAAAATTTGTAAGGCACAAAACTTTTTTTTATTAAAAATTCAAATTACATAGTTTTGCTTAGGAAAAGTTTTCCAAATCCTTTCGAATGATACTAAAATAATAATTTTATTAAAAAATTTTCATTAAAATACATGCTAGTTTTATTTTTGTAATTAAAGTTTTTATATTTTAAAACAACATAAAATAGTATAAAGGGTATGAATTTATTTAACACGTTAGAAATTATTTTAATTTTCTAAATCATTTAATTTTTACTACAGAATATTATTCTCTTAAATTTCACTTTTTCAATATAATACAAAAACGATTTGTTTCCTCAAAAATTTAATTTTAAAAGTCCTTCTAGTTTCCGTTTTGACGGCTAAAGAACAATGCATTTTCGCTTAAAATATTGTATTTACGTAAAAATGAAATTGTGAATTATTTTTTCATTTTTTACGCTATAAAATCCATAATATGATCTTCTCAAATCATACATAGGTTTAAATTTAATTAAATTTTCTTTATTAGTTTCTTGATTGACTGTGAGATTTTTTTTGTTTAAATCATTTTCGGTAATTACTGAATAATTTTTTAATAATCTTTGTTTAAAGTTTTTTATTTATTAAAACTTATTGACAAATTTTCGTTAATGTTTTTATGAATTTTTTATAGTAATTCTTATTTTTCCAAAAGATTTTTATTTTTAAAATATTTTTTTTATGAATAGTATATCTTTAGATTATGGTTGAGAAATAAATAATTATTAAAAAATTACCTTTAAACTGTGTTTAAAATCCTGGTTAATTTTATTCGTAATCTATTAATTCTTTAATTAATAATAAACTTTTTCTTTATAAAAAGATAAAAATTATATTTTCAATGTTTCTTTGTTATCTTTGATAAATACTATTAGAATGGGCAGCTGCCAATTTATATACTAGTTTATTTTTTTTTGTGGTTTGAATTTTTTAATTTTATCGCATTTCTTTGTGATTTATTTAAGGCGAAAAATTTTAGACAAAAAAGAGGATTAAAAATATTTTTTAATTCTTCTTTCTTGGGCAATTACGTTCTTCACTTGCGTCTCTTATAGTCATTTATCAGCTGAGTGAAGTTTTTTAAATATAATTTATTAAATTTTGATTATTAATTGCTTTCTTGATTATATTTTTTATCATATTAAGCCTTTTTAACAAAAAAATTTTGTATTAACAATAATAAATATTTTTTGTGATATCCTAAATAATTTAATAAATAGAATAATATAAATAATTATAAGTAATTTAAATTTCTAAATTTACAGTAATTTAAAATTTAATTACTCTTATATATTTTTTTATATTCTGATCTAACTGTTAATTTCATATGTCAATCAGTTGTTGACATAAATAATATGAATTAATTTCATTCTGATACTGATAATTTTATTATTAATTTTGAATGCAGATTTTTTATATCTTCATTAGTTGCTAATTAATTTAATGTTTATATTTGAAAGCAAAAAAATTATTAATAATTGAATAATTAATTTTGTGTTTGGTTAATAATTAACCTAAGTAAAAATTACCAAATGAATAGGTCTCGCGTAAATCATACCTAAGAATTCATTCGTTTTGTATTTTGTCAATTTTAAAAATTTTATTCAAAAATAATATTTTAAATTAGAAATGTTCACGAGTATTTTGTGATGTTTTAAAGAAAATTATTAACATAAATATAATTTTTAATATTATTATATATTGTTTTAAGATAGAATAATTTAACTGAATATTTTTTTTTGTTTTTTTTCAATAATTTTGGTTTTTGATCTTCCAAAGTTGCCCTGAATTGAATTTATATATCAAATTTACTTTCCACTATAGGGCAAAAAATGCACAGAAAGTCATCTTTGACCTTTTTGCAAAAGACACCATTTCAATTTTAATTTTATCATGACGAATTATTAAGTTTTTCTAAGTAAAATTTCCTATTTTTCAATTTTTTAATATTTTAATATTATTAACAGAATTTTTATTTCTACTTTACTAACTCAATTTAGATTCTTTTTGTTATTCTAATTCTTATTTTTAACCTTAATCAGTGATAATAAATTTCTTTGTGTTTTTTGTTTTAATTTTATTTATAAGCATTAAACTTCATTAAGCTGTTAATATTATTAAAAAAAGAATGTAAATTTTTTATATACACATAAATTAATTCACTTTGCTTTCGGATATTTTCGACTGTACCCATGTTCTTCTTTGTTACCATTTAATGCTTTTAATTTATTTATTTAATTGAAAGGTATAGTTATTAAATAATCTTAGAACTTTGTTTATAATAAAATTATTTAAATATTTTTCAAACGTTCATAAATAATGTTAAAAAATATTTGTTTTAAAGTAAAAAAGCAATTATTTTTACAGTTGCAGTATTTTTACTAATCGAGCAAGTTTGACAAAATATTGTATTGTTGTATTACACGGAGCGACACATCTTTGTACTCTTTTTAATATTTGAAGATTAATTTAAGAAAAAATTTTTTATTTAAAAAAAAATAAATTATCACGTGCGCGGCAGTTATCATTAAAAATATAATGTAATTTCTGATAAAATATCTGAAATAAAAGTAAATGAAATAAAGAAAAAATTATATAAAAAATTTATAATATATTAAAAAATGAATAACTTTTTATGAGAATAAATGTAAGCGAAATAATAATAAATAATAAAATAAATAAAAAACTCCATTATATTAAATTAAAGGAAATGAAATTGAAAAAGAAAGCAACAAATAAATCAAAAAGAGAATGAAATTAGGAGATTTATTTTCAATTCACTAATATGTCGAGTGATCATAATAAAAACTTAATATATTCAATTATGTAAATTAATTTTAATTATAAAAGTGAGACAATTAACAAATTGTTTTATCTGCTACTAAATTTACCAAAATAAAATAATTTCTGCCTAAACAAAAAAAAAAGTTTGAGCCCAAGAAGTTAAAAACGAGAATGATATATAAATATTTAAAAAATAACTACAAATTGCAATAATAAAATTTTATATTCACGACAATTATTTTCATGCATAAATTTTTTTTAGTAATTTTGGAAATAGCGAACGCAAAAAATATTTTTATATAAAAAGTTAACATTTAGAGAAATTAATAATTATATTTTCGTTCATATTTATAAGTAAAACTTTTAAATATATTTGTTTCTTCCCTGAGAATGTATTTATTAATATTTAAAAAAACAAGATCTTTTCAATAAAATTTAAAGTTTTACTGTTGAGAAAATAATTGAATAGCTGAATAAAAAGACAAATCCTCAAAATTAATTTTTTGCGCCCTTCATCTAATGAATTTGTGTGAATAAAACACTAGCATTAATATTTTAATTATAAATATTCAATCATTTATATAATAAATGTCTTGGATAAATGCTTTTTTAGTCGGGTTCTTCTTTTTTGATTTCTTTAAATGACTATTTATCAGTCTAATTTAGTTTAATGTAAATTGATGAATTATGTTTTTTTCAAAAAAATATATTTTAATTAATTTAATCTCATCAATTCTAAGAATTTTATTTTATTATTTTTTAATTTATATATTTTAATAGTACCCTTTTACATTCTTAAATTATTAAAAATTACATTCGTTCTCTCTTCTTGACTAACAATCTTGTATTTATTTTTAATTTAACATATTGAGTGTTTTTGCCGTTTTATTCGATTACTTTTAAAATTACATTTTAAACATATTGTCTGATGATAAATTCTGTTTCACATATAATTTTCGTGCCTTCTTTATGTAACTTATTATTAATTTGTGCGTGTTTTTTTGTTTCTTCGATTTTAATATAAAAATAATTATAAATTTTGTTACTTTACGAAAATTTTGGTGCAAAATTTGTTTTTCCGTATTTCCTTTCACGAAGGCAACTGTCGGCAACGCCGGTCCAAATCTTCTCGATTTTAATTAAAATTAGCCTGCAATAATTAAAATTTTTATTTATTATGTTTTTCACAAACAAAAAATTTTTACAATATTTCGGACATAGTAAAAGTTTTTATACTAATTTTCTCCGAATTTCATATTATTCTTCTTGTTTTTATTTAATACATTAAATAATATATTAAGTTTTTTAATTAATAAAAATTGTTTTCAATTATTAATTTTATTATTATTTTCGAATTTATTATTTGATTTTCTTGATTAATTGTTAAATTTAATCGTTCATTGCTATTATCAAAAAAACTTCAGGTCTTTACCGTTTTTCAATGTTTTATTTTAGTTTTCTTAGCTTAAAAAATTGTCATGGCGGCTGTAAAATTTTTGACTTTCATTTCTTTTGTGTTAAAATTTTTTTCAGATTTTATAAGTTATTTCTTGTAATAAGACATTAGTTGTTTTGGTTTTAGGTTTGCCATTCTGCTTGAATCAATAATTATTTCATTCTTAATCGATTGAAAAATTGCTTACATGACTTTTGAAAAAAAAATATTTTTCGAAAAATGGTGGCTATCATCTATAGAATTACATTTAGGTATATTTGTAATTTTTTAAATATGAATTTCTATATTTTATAAATATTTCATTAAATACAAAATTACGAAACCTCGGAATCCAACGGCTCGAAAAAATTGATAATAAAAACAAATATCCGATCACAAAAATATTTAGAGAAATTGGATATTGCACAATAAAATGGCCGAAATGAAAAATTCAATCAGTTTCTTATGCTCTTAAATCATCATAAAAAATAATCCCGAGGTGCTAAAAATCCTTTTGAGCACTTTAATTCACGAAAAATTAAATGATCTTAAATTAATTAATTAGAATAATAAATAAATTTTGCGCATTAATTATAAAAATGGTATAATGAAGACAAAAGATCAAAAATAAAATTAATTAAGAAATAGGAAAAAATAATCTTTGTTTTTTATATTTAAATAAAGAAATAAACGTATATATGTTGGCTAGGTTGCATGGAGTATGAAATTTACACCCTCGAGCGAATATAATTCGAACACAAAGAAAAAATGATTATTTTTAACTTGAATTTTCATAATAAAAATTGGAATTATTGCAGATGTACGTGAAATAAAATGAATTTGATCGCTTAATGTTGTTTTATGCAATTATATAATTGCCAAATATTAATTTGTAATTTTTGTTTTGTAAAATTTTGCAGGAAAATAATAAAATAAAGAAATTAAAAATACGCATATATTGAATTAAATTATATGCAGCCATAAAGACTTGCAGTCTGAAGCTTCTCTGCATGCGGCAGATTATTTATATTAATTAAAATTCAACTCGATAGCAAAATTTAACTTTATTAATATTTTACCTTAAAACAAAAATAATTAAACACGAAAAACAAACAAAAGATAAAAAACAATAACTAATATAATCCAATATTCAAAATGAGCTCCCGATTAAATTTCAACTTTGTCTCATATGAGTAGTGTAAGGTCAGGTAACTGGGGCCATCTGAGCGCCGGGACATTTCAGTCCCAGCGCTCAGCCGGCCATTTGAGCGCCAGTTGGCGCTCAAATGGCCTACGCCCAATTCACCCCCGACGCTGTCGACCATTTGGCCCTGATTTGTCGACCATTTGGCCCTGATTTGTCGACCATTTGTCCAAAGTATCGACCATTTGACCTAGTGTTTAGAATTTGTCCCAAACTTATTATATTGCCTTTTAATTCATCAGCGATCTAGCGGATCCGAACCTTCGACCAGTCATTCCATCACACTAACCATTAGGCCATCCATACAAACATAATTTATTTTATTATTTTGTGCTAAATTAATTCTACTAAAATCATCAATCAACAATGTGTGTGTGTGTGTTCGGTCACGAAAAATCAAGGACTGAATATTTTAAACACCCCAATAAGTTCTTCACGGCAAAAGGGGCAACGCCCATCAATTGAAACAGTTTCGGCGCATCGGTTACAGAGGGCACGATGACCACATGGAATGCATGCATAATTTCGCTAAAAAATCCAAAATTAGTTTTGCATTAAACACTGACGACTTTTCTGGTATAGCAAACGGCGCAAAGTGTGTCGTCGTCATTGGAACCATCCGTATCTTTCAATTCCAACATTTCTTCTCTCAAATCTTTCGTCTCGTTGACCAGTGATGATTTCGTCTCTCTCAGCACACTTATTTCTCTTATTAATTGTTCCTTTTGTTGTAGCAGTTCAATTTTTTTGTTATGGATTTGTGTTTTCCTATTTTTTAGATGATAAATATCTCGTTGTAGTTGTTCCTTGTCGATTTCTAACCCAATAATCATCGCTTCAAGCCGTACAATTTCAAAATTAGCAAATGGTTGGTGAGACATTGATTATTTTTACTTGCTAAAAGAAAAATTATATGATTAAATTTGGGATAAAATTGGGTCAAATGGATGTCAACCAAAAACAATTTTTCTTAAACTACTAATTGTAAGGTTTTTATTATAAAAATGCTTTAATTGTTCTCTTATTATTAATATTTTCGTCTCATCAGATCATGGAGATGGAAAAACTCGAGAGATAAATAATAAAAATATGAACTTATTAATGCTGCATGGTTATAAAAATTAATATTTAATTAATTTAAAATATTGCATCATTTTATCGCTTGAAAGAAAACGAGCTTGTTCTTGTTTTATAAAAATTAAATGTTCATTATCAAAACATAATATATTTCATTAATCGATTTATTTATCAGGATAATATATTATTTTTGTTTGTAATTTTTTTTCTTATAACTCATTAAAATAAAAATATTTTGGTTTTCTATTAAATTACTATTTATTTTAAATGTTTTTATTTTAATTTGTGTTACAACTTTTGCACTCAACATTATCGAATATATCGAAAAATATTATTTACCTTCTTATTTAGTTTTCTTTTAATAATTTTAATTAATTTATATATGATTAACTAAACTTTATTTTAAAATGATTTACACGATAATTCGCCATATGTATTTTTATAAGATTTTTAATGTTCATTTGCTTTACATTTATTAATTTCTGTTTGAAGTAGGAACATTTTGAAATTCAAATATTTAATTTTTATAGAATTTATTTATTTATTTTTGGCTTTTTAAACACTTAATGAAAAATTTTTGAATTTTTAGCATTTAAATAATTTTTATTTAATATTCCAGGAGTTGTGAGTGATGACGCTGAAAATGGCAATTTCTTTCTTATTGTAATTTGTTTTCAATAGACTAAGAATTTATTTATATATAAAATTAAATATTCTATAAAGATACCTTTAAAGTTATTAGATCTTTTAAAAACTCTAATGAAAATAGTTTGGTGCAATTATATTGTTTAGGTTATATTTTTTAGGAACTTGATGTATTAATAGTATTAATATTTATTTTTTATCCTTATTTCACAGGCGGTACGACAATTGCGGACCGGCAATTGCGGACGACAATTGCGGACCGTACACTTGCGGACGACAATTGCGGACCGTACATTTGCGGACGACAATTGCGGACCGTACTTTTGCCCAAAAAATTAACTGGAAGGGTGGGCCTCGTCAGTACGATCCCTTACGTATTACAAATTCAAAAACCTAAGTGTGTTTCGGCCCTTCCGTAGACACACCAAATAAGAAAGCTCACAGCAATAAATTAATAACTAACAAATAGAAAGCACAAATCAAGGAGAAAAACGCAAGGAATAGGATGATAAAGTTATAATATGTTTATTATTTGGCTTGCTGAAGGCCCAACAACAGCTTCTACAAATACAACTTATTAACACAAAAATAACAAGACTTTTCCCATTCATTAAACCATACATAATCACTATAGCTATTGCTTTTCGTGATCGTCCAATTTTTCTATCCCCACCATCTTTAGCTAAATTACTTATTTAAATTAAATTATTGCAAATTTTCTTACTGTAAAAGCAAATTTCCTTAACATGGCTCCGTCCGGTTATGTCTTCAATCATTGAAAAAAATGTGAATAATTGAAGTCTTTGGATTCTAGCATTCAATCATTGGAAATCTGGCACGTACGAACAACGCACAAGAAGCCTTTCATTTGGCATTGAGAAGACAATTTGCCAAAGAACATCCCCCTTTATCACGGTAAAAATGTGTTAAGATTTTAATATAAAAATTTCTTAAAGGCTCATTAAAGTTTTAAAAAGCGAAGAAAGAATTGCATTTGTGCTTTCTATTTGTTATTTATTAATTTATTGCTGTGAGCTTTCTTATTTGGTGTGTCTACGGAAGGGCCGAAACACACTTAGGTTTTTGAATTTGTAATACGTAAGGGATCGTACTGACGAGGCCCACCCTTCCAGTTAATTTTTTTGGCAAAAGTACGGTCCGCAAATGTACGGTCCGCAATTGTCGTCCGCAATTGTCGTCCGCAAATGTACGGTCCGCAATTGTCGTCCGCAAATGTACGGTCCGCAATTGTCGTAGCACCATTTCACAATTATTTGAAATTCAATACTACCAAATAACTTAATTAATTTTTTTTTTTAACTTTTTGCTGCTTTTTTAAAGTATTAATTGACTTTTTAAATTTAAATGATACATGCTTGTTTGTTTGAAATTATGAATTTATGTCTTACATTTTTTTTCCTACCACTTGGCGGTTTTTAGGAAACGACCTAAGTAATTTTTTTTCCTTTTTCGAAAATTAAGAAAAAAGATTTAAAAATTAAAATAAATAAAAAGATAAATATGTTTTTTAATTTTTGTTTAGATTAATGAAGAAATATAATAATAAAAGAACATATAAAATAATTTAATAGAACAATTAAAACATTTTCTTTCAAATAGTTAATTTGACTGAAAACTTAAGCTTGTTCACGGTCGTTTGACCAACCCAAAACACGAAAAGCGTCTTTTGGGCCAAAAACGAAACCAAAAACCAAGGCTCTGAAAACCGGACTAACGAAATCCGGAGATCTCTTTACAACGAGGACTAAACCCATTTATTTACCATCGGGTTAAATATATATATGATTGATTATTAATGAATTATTTTAATAAGAAAATTGTCAAACTGAGAAATTATTAAAGAATATTGACGGAATTCCGAAAAATATTAGGGTTTTAATTTTTAGATAATTTTATTTTAGTTTATATTTTTTAATAAACCGATTTTTTTCTTTTCATAGATTATTTTTAGTTGAAGATAATTAATTTTTGAAATAAAACTAATATTATCATTTTTTCTCTGGTCTTCAATCTTATAAAATTATATTATAATAATCATAATTTTTTTTCAACTTTGACTTATAAATACATATTCATCTCGTCTGATAACATCTTTATAAGTTTTGCCAGCGAGAGGGTCATCCAAAAATAATTTAATAATAATATAATATACTTTTAATAATTTTTCGATACCTTGTTTTATTAATAAAATCTTATAAATATTTTGTAATTGATTAATTTTAGTATGGTATGTGGTATGTTATAAGATTGGGAATATATAAATTATCGATTATATTAGATGAGAAAAAGATTGTTTCTTTTTTAGTTGGTTTTCATAAAAAGTTACATTTTTTAATGGATTTAATTTTTATTAAATATTATTTTATTAATCAGTCCTATTTATTTGAAAATTAAATGTAATTAATGACCCTGGGTTGACACAATACTATTATATGTTTTCTATTTTCTATCAAATTTAAGTTGGAGAGACTTTAATTATATTCAATAGAAAATATAATAAATTATTTTTGAAATACAAATCTAGAGTTTTTCTTCTGTAATTTAGCATTAATTATTTTGTAGAAATGATGTTTTCATTAATTTTTATTTTTATGTAATATTAAACATGAAAAGTTTTATTAGTCATTATTTTAAGTTTCTCCTTTTATTTTTTTCGCTTTTTTTATCCTGAGATTCTTTAATCCAAATGAATTTCAATCACTTTTAATGCATGGCCAATCAAAACATATATGTTCTTTTAATTTTTGAAGAATAATAAATTTAATCTTTTAGCTAATTACTTTTAATTATTCAAGCATAATTTCCATCCCAATGCTCATCAGCTACCCATGAATTTCAATATTATTTTTATGTATATTTATATTAGTTTGAATAATTTAAACTGATTTGTTAAATTCGATAAAGGTTTAAAAAGCTGAATTAAAGATATATTTTATGAAAATTCTCTTAAATAAGTTTAAATTAAATAAATTAAATAAAAGTTTAATCTACATAATATTATTATAACAAAAAAAATTATTTAATAACTTTTGTATTATCATTTATAAATACTAAAGATTGCCTTTGTATTGCCTAAAAATTCACTTAATATTATTCTCATATATTAGCTAATGTCTAATTATAAATTAGGTTATTAAATTAGCGAATAATTCTTACTTGTGCATAATATTAAGTACTTTTAATCATTATCTTTTATTATTTAATTATTTAAAGTTGATTAATTGTTTAAATAATTTTTTAAATTTTTTTGTTAATAATTTATATTAAATATGTTGTATAAAACCTTTTCATGCATGTTTTATAATAAAGTTTTAATAATTTAAACATTAATATCTTTTCAATGTATTTAATAGCATTGTCCTTAATACAATATTGGCTGGTTCCTTTTGACGCTGCCTTACCATATTAAATTTATTAATTTCATCAGAGAGATTTTATTAAAAATATTTATCTATATTAAATATTGCTTTTACCCAATTGTATTGCTTCCATAAAGCCTGTCATTCTGTTTCGAGAATATAATTAGATATCATATTATACTCGTTATTTTTTTGTTCAAAAATATCAAACATTTATATCTATTTAGCGAATTGATAATATTTCGTTTGAATATTTTTGTATTTTTTGTTATTAAAACTATTAATTAATCTTCTTACTCACGTAGAATATGCAAAGATTTTTATTTGAATAATTAATAAATAAATCCTTCATTTTAATTTTCTCAAGAATTTAGATTTGTTGGAATTTATTAAAAAGAATAATTTATTATTTAAATCCATATTTATTAATTAAAATTTTTGAATATTTTGTGATTGCTTTAGCGTCGTTTATTTGTTGAACTGTACTTTTGTGCCGTTCTCTCAAAGAATGTAAATAATCGTATTGATCCGTAAGCGAATAAAACATTCAAAAAGTTGAATAAAATTAAAATCCTTTATTTTATTTATAGTTTTTTTATATGTTGGGAACTTTTTCTTTTTTAAAGTTTCGCTTTTGTAATTAAAATGTTACCATATTTGCTTTATATAAAAATTAAGGCAAACTACTATAGAAATTTAAATTCCACTGAAAAAATAAACTTTATTTGTTTTAATCAATTAACAAATAAGAAGTTATATTCATAAAGCAGACCAAAAAAATGAGACTACATGTATACACTTTGTTAAAAATATAGTAATCATTTATTATTTAAATTTTTATGTTTTATTATGTTAATAAATGTTTTTTTTTGTTGTTAAAAGAGCGAAAATGTTTTTAATTAATTTATTTATTTTATTTAAATGTTCGTACTTTTTGGCTCAATTTGGTTTTATTTTTTACGCAAACAAACTTATATAAAATGCTGTATCTAGGAACCTAATTAGTAATTACAACAATATTCATTTTTTTGTAAACGTTTAATCTAATTGTTCCAGCAGTTCGAATTTTGTTAATCAATTAGTATCACGTTTTTAAAGTTTTTAATGTTCATAATTTTATTCTTTGCATTTATATCGCGAAATTAGATTGCTTTTATATTGTTATTTGGTAAGCAAAATTTACATATTTACATTTATATTTTTTAAATATTTATTATTAAATTTTTTAAAAATTAATAAGAACTTGATTCCTAATAATTAAATTCCATATGTTTTGCGTAAGAGTCTCATTTTTTATGTTACAATTTTGTTTAATTCACTAATCTCGTAATGAAAATTTACTAATGAAACGAGTTGTCTTCAGTATTTATTTTTACTAATACCAAACAAAAATAAAAATTTAATATAAATTTTCTTAAAAAAATAGATTACTAAAAATTTTCATTTATTAAAAAAATTCTCAATAAACTTTTTAAAGAGGTTTGACGATCATTTGTAAGACATCTAAATTAATTCTAAGTTAATATAATAAAAAAATTAATTAGGAAATAATCGAAAACTAATATATGAATGATTAAAAAAAACGCTTCATAAAATAAAATTCAAAATACTTTTTAATAGAAAAAGATTTCAAAACAATAAAAAATTTATACTATATTTTTGTTATCTGAGATTTTTTTATTATAATACAAAGGTAAGATTAAGCCAATAAAGTTTTCAAACTTATAATTTAAAAACTATTTAAATAAATAAAGATACTTTTATTTGCAATATTTTGAGTAATATCTTTGTATTAGTCAATAATGAATATCATCAATGCGCAATATTCACAGAATTTTCTCGCTTAATCCAACAGCTTCGGGATCATTGTCATCACATATAGAAACTTTATCAAAAATAGATAAATCTGCTAAAATAAATAATAGTAAATATTTTAAATGCTATGTTTTAGAGAGTATTGTTAATGATAAAATTATTCATATTTGTAATATATATAATATTTTTAAAGAAATAAGATTGGGTAAAACATTCTATAAGTTACCTATCAGGGGTGTGACTTGTCTCAGAAAAGACGAGAGCGAGAGTTTGGCGAGAGGCGAGAGTCCCCAAAAAGACGAGAGCGAGAGTTTGGCGAGAGGCGAGAGTCCCTCAAAACACGAGAGTTTGGCGAGAGGCGAGAGTCCCCAAAAAGACGAGAGGCGAGAGTTTTTCAATTTTTTCTGTAGCCTTATTTTTTTATTTAAAAAACTTCAAAATCATATATTAAATTAGGGTTATGGGCCCGGGTATTTGGGCAAATACCGGGTCAGGGTATTGCCGAAGAAAAGCCGGGTCAGGGCTCTAGCTTTTAAACCGAGTCCAGGTCCTGAAAAATCCAAAAAAATCTTTAAATATTTTCATGAAAATAAAATAAATATTTTCATGAAAAATATTTATTTTACAAACAAACTTTATTATTTGTCCATTTTTTGCCATTCAAACCACCTTTTTTTGCGGTACGTTTTTTAAAACTTCGGGGACAGTTGGGGTCGGGCGGTGCCTGTAGGCGCCGCCGAAAAAATTTTGAAAATTGACTTCGGATTTGTTAACAGATTTTATTCAAAAAATGATCAAATTTGCGTTTTTTAGGCTGTTTAAAAAAATAAAAAACAATAATTTTTAAGTCGAAATATTTTTTTATTAATAAAATTTCAATTGAAATAATGTGAAGAAAATATAAAAAAATTTATGTTCCGTTGGGGAATTGAACCCAAGAGAAAAATAATGAAAGGCAGAAGGTCTAGCCACCAGACCACATTTGAATTGGAGCTATCCAAAAAAAGGAGAAGAATTAAGAAAGGAGAGAAAGAGATTTATGATTTTTTTCGCGTAAATTAGAAAATTTTTCTGACTGCTCAAAAGTTCAATCTTTAGGGGTGTATTTTCAACTCTCGCCTCTCGTCCCAAAAAACGAGAGGCGAGAGACGAGAGGCGAGAGTACCAAAAATGGCGAGAGTTGGCGAGAGACGAGAGGCGAGAGTTGTCCCACCCCTGGTACAGACGAGTGAATTAAAAACATAATTTTCTTAAAAAAATTTATAAGCATTCAAGCACTAAAATAATAATAATAAAATGTTCATTTTTAATATGTAAAAAACTTAATAATGCTTATCAATTAAAAAATAAATAAATGATATATTTTTCTGTTTTTCTTATATCTGATATTAAATATGTAACTTTAAAAAATGGTCTAGAATCCTAAATCTTTTATAAACAAACAAAATTAGGAAAATCAAATTAACAGAATTAAAATTATAATATAATAAAATTATATATATTATTTGAATGAATTTAAATAAATTTTATTATGCGAAAGAAAGTATTCTGATTGAGGGAGGTGTATAAGTGTAACTATTGCAAAAGAACCATTTAAATAATCGTAAGCAAATCAATGAGAATTTAAATAAAAATTCATCAATTAAAACTCGTTTATCAATAAAAAATCTCATATTATTGCTCTTCAAAAAACTGAGCACTATGTATTCAAAAATAATGAATTAATAAATAAAAAAGTAAAAGTCAGAATAACTTAAATATTTATGATGTAAAATTTTTAATTGAAATTTCTTCAATGCAATGAAAAAAATATTTTTTATTTAAAATGCTATATAATATTTTTATTCTAAATAAATTCAATTTCAATCTAATAATACAACAAATATTTTTTGATTAATTAATATTGAATATTTATTCTTGAACTTATTTAATACTCAAATATTCAGATGAATTTACTTTGTTGAAATAATATTTAAAATAAATATAATAAAACCAATTTTACAATTATTGGTTTTTCCTTATAAGCTCGTTTTTGAATTAAATGTTAATTTTATATAACATTTTAATATATAATAAATATTATCAATTCTTTCCAATTTATTTTCAAAAAAGAATTTCATTATTCTATTAAAATTAAATAAAGTTGCTTTAAAAAACATATAGTAAAAATATAAATTTTTTATTTTTTGAAAAAAATGAATTTTGAAAAAATAGGAAAATCCAAAACTTTACAAAAAAGTTCTATACTAATTGTCGATTGTAACAAGATTAATCCCTTAATGACAAGATTAGTTCTAATTTTGGGGTAACGTACAAAATTTATTTAGGTTTCTTAAATATACTAATAATTCTGAAATTTTATGGCATAATTTCACTATTTTTCAAGAAAATATAAAGTTTGCGAATGTGCCGAAATTTTAATCGAATAAATTGTAAAAAATAACTGATTAGAAGTAAAAATGTTTGCATACTTAACTTAAATCATATTTTAGGCCTTGATTTGTTATTTTTAAAAATTTAGGATCCGAACACAACTCAATCCCACCCAAAATAGGAATAAAAAAATAATTGAAAATCTGTTTTCGATGTTTAAAAAACTAGAAAGTGTTATTGTTATTGTTTAAATAAAAACCCTAAATTAACGGAATATCAGTGAATGAAGTCGAGCCGATGCCATCAGAGAAATTGGACTATTGAGTCCCAGTGAAAAGTGAAACTTCAGTACCAAAGAAATAAAGAGAACCGAGTTCGGGATTCAAAATTTTGAAAAATACATTTCTTATTCGTGATCAGCGCCACAAAATGCCCTAGAAAATTTATTCAAAATGTATTTTGAATGTTTTTATAGTGCGGTCAATTGAGTCCCAGCTGAGTTTGGCACTCCAATTCCGGCACTTTTCAACCTGAAAAAGGGCAAGCGCGCCCCCAATTCTATTTTTCCGACACATTTCTAATTTTTTTTTTACATCGATTCTGACCGTTTTTTTAATGTTTTTTTTTGCTGTTTCTTTTAAGGTTTTTCCGTCCTATTTTTACTTTTTATATTAGCTCCTCTGTTTTTACGACCTTAAACTGTTAAAAATAATTGATTGCAGCGGCAGTGCCTTTTATGT
This sequence comes from Heterodera schachtii, assembly GCA_023374025.1. Classification (NCBI taxonomy): domain Eukaryota; kingdom Metazoa; phylum Nematoda; class Chromadorea; order Rhabditida; family Heteroderidae; genus Heterodera; species Heterodera schachtii. The sequence goes on from SIJG01000030.1 coordinate 1,427,072, forward strand.
ATGTTTAATTTATTGATTTAAAATTTTGTAATCAAGTTTAACATAAATTTACTTAAAATAATAAATCAAATTAATTATTATTGAAGTAATTGAACTTAATAAGCTTTCATAATTGATATTAATTTATTGCTTATTCCACTCAAATTATTTTTGGTTATTTTTATAATATAATAGAAACATGATGGAATCCGAAGTTCTTTGAAGAAGATATTCACAGTAGTTCTGTTCTTTTTGTAATTTTTATAAAAAATTAGAAAACTTTTACAGCTGTTGGTTCCTATATTTGTTATGATTTTCTTAAAAAGTATTTTGTTATTCTTTAGAAATTTATAATATTTTTAAATAGAACTCTTCAAAGTTTTTTTAATAAGTTATTTATTTATTTATGGTATGATATGATTAAACTAAACTTTATTTTAAAAGTTTTCCCACGTTAATTCGCCATATGTATTTTTATAAGATTTTTAAAAAACTTTTGAAAATTCTAATAAATTTATTTTAAGAAATTACATTGAATTCTAGTCAAATCATTGACTGAAATGGAGGAAATTTTTTTAATCAATTCTTTTTTCTTCCTTTTCGAAAAATTAAGAAAAATTATTTAAAAATTAATATAAAAAGAGATAAATATGTTTTTTAATATTTGTATAGATTAATGAAAAAATATAATAAAAGAACATGTAAAATAATTTTATAGAACAATTAAAACATTTTCTTTCAAATAGTTAATTTAACAGAAACTTAGGCTTGTTTATCGTCGTTTAACAGGTGCTTGATCGTTTCCTAAAAACCGCCAAGGGACATAAAAACAAAAAATGTATAACATATAAATTCATAATTTGGATCAATTTCGATCAAATTAATATTTCATGGTATCATTCAATAGCTCTATTGTATCTATCAGAATATTCAATTTTCAAATTTTTTAAAATAATTTAAAAAAAGTTATAGATATTAAATTCCACAAAATCTTAGGTCTGTTTTTTTTTTGTCGAGAACTTTTTTTAAAACTCAATGAAATTTTTTTTAAAAGTTCTGGTTAAGTAATTTTGACTCAAAACTTAATGAAAATTTATAATCATAATTTTTTATGAATTTATATGTCTTACATTTTTTGTTTTTTTACCACTTAAAGGTTTTTAGGAAACGACCCAGCACACGTTTAACCAACCCAAAACATGAAAACGTCTTTTTGGGCCAAAAACGAAACCAAAAACGATGGCTCTGAAAAGCGGACTAACAAAATCGGGAGATTCTCGTTGTAACCAGGACTAAACGCATATTTTTAAGCGGGTTAAATATATTTATGATTATTTATGAATTATTTTATTTTATCTAATATTTTTCATAATAATTAATTAAAAATTTTAATGTGCGTTTTCAATTTATATTTATTGTTATTATTTTATAATTTAATCTTAACATTGAATTATAGTTTTAATCAGTTGTAGATAGTCGAATGCTGCTGGCCTTACAAATTAGCAATTGAGTCGAATACTGGCCTTAGCAATTGTTTTTACTAGGATATATTATAATTTAATTTAATTTTAATTAATTTATTTTTCTTTATTTCGATTTCCAAATTCTATGATAAATGAAATGTTATTATGTGAGCTAAATTCATATTTATCTTTATATTTTTATAAAAGAAGATTTTAAAATTGTCATATAAACTTGATTCCTAATGATTTTTTTATTATGATATGATAGCGTAAGAATCTCACTTTTGTTTTTATGTTTTTGAATTATGTTTAAATACATTAAAAAATAATTTTTTCTTTGAAAATTAGTTAAAGTATTTAAAAGATCATAATTAATAGGTTTATATTGAAATCTTATGTTTTGGATTTTAACTATCTGAAAATGAGTTTTTTTTCTTATTTCAATTTTTTGGTTTTAATTTTAACTATGAATTGTTAATTAAAAATGCATTTTTTTTATCTATTAAATATTATTTTCCGATATATTTAAATCTAAATTTTATATAATTCGTTTATTATAATCTCAATTTTTTGTAACAGTATTGGTTTTTCCTATTTTAAAAAGTATAAGTATATTATCATACAAAATTTTCTAAATGTTCGATTGACTAATAAAATTCATTATATTATAAAACTCACATTTTTATTGTTATTAATGTTTGTTTTTTAATACACCTTGATGAATTGTGTCGGCATTCTAGTAAAAAGTTGCTTGATCGTTATCGTTTGCTTGTTTAAAAATTTTTATTAATTATAAATTTAACTAAGAAGCATGAGGTTCTTTATTTAATTTTATCATAATTTATAAAGTATAGTATAGTACCATAAGAATTTTATAAACTTTTGTAAAAATATTCATGATTTTTTTTAGAAACTAGATTGTTTTGGCACAAATTAGTTATTTTTGTCGTTGTCTTATCTTATTGATAATAGTGGATTTTAATGAAAATAATATTTTTGACAGCGCGGCGCAAAAGTCCATTTTTGCTGGGCGGCGCAAATGGAGCGGCGCAAACATCCGCGGCGCAACTATCTGTGGCGCAAATGGCGCGGCGCAAGTGTCGACTTTGCTGATCGGCGCAAGTGTCCACTTTTGCTGTGCGCCGCAAATGGCGCGGCGCAAATATCCGCGGCGCAACTATCTGTGGCGCAAATGGCGCGGCGCAAGTGTCGACTTTGCTGAGCGGCGCAAGTGTCCACTTTTGCTGTGCGGCGCAAATGGCGCGGCGCAAAGGTCTAATCACGATTACAATGATAAACTTTAAATAATATTTTGAGAGGGCTGCATGAGTCATTTAATAAATAAAAATTTTTCAGATTAAATGCTTACGAGAAATCAAATCATATTTATAATATTAGGGATCATTTTTTTATGTAAATACATGTTTTTTCCTGGATTCTCCATAGCCTAATTAGTAGGAAAAACACTTTCTTTTTTGGGTTTGCGAACAAAATTGGGACTTTTATTTACATATTTTTACATATTTAAATAATTATATAATACATAGACAAATGTAAAAGTTATAAGTAATTAATAACTAAAACAAAAAAACTAAAATAACGAAAGAGTAAATAATCAAAGAAAACAATATAATTACCATCAAGAAAAATTAAAAAAATATTTAACAAACAAAAAATTAACACAATAACAAATAATACTTAATATGAATATAATTTTTAGTTCGATAAATTTGTGAACCAAAAGCTGAAACACACAGTCAGCTGAAACAAACTGACATAAAAAATTATTTAAAAATAAACTAAAATAAAGTGCCTTATATAAAGCAAAGAGCTTAAATAAAATAGAAGCATTTATTCAGTCTATTACAAATAAATGATTACTTAAATGGGAAATAATTTCACAATGTCGAAAACATAAAGAAAATAATGAACCATCATGAAAAACTTTCTTTCTTAATAATGAGTAATTAATTAATAAATGGCAAAACATACGAAAAATAAATAAACTTCTAAAATAATATTTATTGCACAAAACTCAAAAATAAATAATTTGAAATAGAATTAGTAAAAATAGGAATACAACAATGCAAAAAATTAAACCGTTATGTTATATAATAACTGATGACAAATAAACTTAATTTTCGAGGCCGTTTATTGAACATTAGCCTAGTAGCTAATAAAATACTCCAATTTTTATTTTATTTCTGCCTTGGTTGGATTCAAATAAAAAATAAAATTAATTCTTATTTATTTTTTAAAATTTTCTTTTAAAAATTTAATTACAAAAATCATTTCAATATTTCTTTAATTTATAAATATAATCAAAAAATCCATTATAATGGTGAAATTTATGAAAACTATAAGCCGAAAAATCGATCTAGTCCAATTTGAGCCAGAAGTATTAGCGGCCATGAAGTTAATAATATTTAACGAATTAATTTTTATAAATTATATTCAAAAAAATCATGAAAATATTTCACAATATAATATTAATTTTATTTTCGGATTGTTTGAAAATCAGTAGAATTTGTTCAAAATAATTTGTAAAAAATGAAAAGCTATTTTAATTTTCGATATTTTATACTGAAATTAAAAAATATAATATAATTATTCCATCATCATGCCAGCCCTAATTCAAGCGTCTTTGAGAGCTCATTGCAATAAACTGATAAATGCACAATAAGCAACAAAAATTTTTAAAATGAAAAACTTAAAAAACATAAAGTAATTTAAATGGTTACCGCAAAATTCTAAATGTAAAATGCTTTCTTTAAAAATAAAGTTTAAAAACAAATATAAATTTGAAAAATATGAATCCTGTACAAACAAACATATTAATTACAAGCTGAAAAAATAAGTCTTGCACCATCAATTTTTTGTTGTAACTTTTCACTAAAAATAAATTCAAAATATGAACAAGTGACTCCAATTTTTTATTTTTTTGCGGATGGTCACAATCCCTGAAAGTCCACCCCTCCTCTTCTGTATTTTTTGTTATACGGTAATTTTTGGTGCGGGAAATGGGGATATTTTTTCTTGTTTAAATTTTTATTTTTGTCCTCTGAAAACTAATTTTATGATTTAATAATTTTCATTGTTTTATTATGTACCTATAATCGAATGCTGAGCAGTAATTTATTTTTAGCAAAATGATGCTTTAAATAAATATTATCATTTTTAAAATTAATGGCTTAATATTGGTTGGATTGTTTTAACTATATGTTTATAATCAAAAGCTGGCATCTGCAATTTGTTGTAAATATTGCTTTTATTTTATTTTTTTACTTGTAAGCTCATGATTTTCATATATAAATTTATAAAATATAATTTATTATATAGAATCTTTTTACTTTGCTTCAAACTTTTTTTTTTTGATTGAAGATTTAAAATTGGTTTGAAATGGTTTTAAAGCTTATCCATTTTCTTTTCCTATTTGTAAATTATAATTTATTATTGATTTTAAATGAATTCTGTCATATTTTTAATTTATTTTTACTTTTTTTTTGGTAATAGAAAGGGTACTGAAAATTACAAAATTCGTATAGTGAAATTTGATGGTGAGAAAAACCTTCAATAATAAATAATTAAATTTTTTGTTAAAAAAGATTCAAGAGCTAAAGTCGGGATCGGATTGTGTTGTGGCGATAGCGATTAAAAATGTATTAGAATTTTGGTAAATTATAGTTAAAATATTACGAAGGTTAAAAAATGAGTTGTTTATACAAACAAAATTCCCAGTGCATGAGATGGAAATGAATTTAGTGCGATAAAAAATTTCTTTGATAATGCATACACATTTGCAAATTTAATAAAAGAAGATATAAATATATTTAAATAATATCGAATACAAGAAATTTAAAAAGCAATAATAATCAGAATATTTACAATTAATCACTAAATGTTCAGAAAATAAGAAATTTTAATATTTTGTTTAAAAAATCAATAGTAAATATGAAGAACTTAAAAATAAATTAATGTATAATATATATATATATATAATCTTAAAGCACAAAAGTTAAAAATAGAGATTTGGAAATTTTAATTTATAATATTGATAGAATTTTTATTGAGAGAAAAAAATAAATAGATATTTTTAATATAAAAACATTAGAAAAAATCACAGATGAATATATGACAATTTTCTATTTAAATTTTAGTTTCAAACATCATTTTCATTTTGTATTTTAAAAGTAAAATGAAGAAAAAGAACTTAAAAGGAGATTGCGAATACTAATCAAAAGAAATTATAGATTATAAAAAATACACTAATTTAATTAATTGTATTTAATTCGTTTTTTTCACTATAATTCTTTAGGTTTATTTTATTGCAGAATTGTTTAATTAGCGTTTTTCATATTGCTTTTATTAATTCCATTTTTGCTTTATAAATTTTTTCTCTTATTATATTTAATTAAATAGTTAATTATTAGATTTCCCACAAATTAAAAAATTTTATGTTTGTTTACCTTATCTTTTTTTTTCTTAAATAAGAATCCTTTGAATAATTTAACTTATATGAACAATTTTTAACTTCAATTTTCCTGTAATTAAAAAGAGCGACAATATATAAATTTTATTGTAAAGTTTGCAAATAAAATTAAGTTTTTTTATTTTATTCTAGATTTTTTTGATAGATAACAAATAATTATTTTAAATTTAACTATTTTATTAACATATACCTAATTTTTTGGTTTTCATTTTTTATTAATTCAAGATAATTATTTTTTGTAATTCTTATAGTTACAAATTACATATAGTTTTATTGACACATATTTTGTGTTGGAAAGTTATTTTGATAAGTTGAAGGTGATTAAAATACCAAATTGTGAATTAAATATGCTTTTTTTATGAAAATGATACATTTTCATTAAATCTCGCATAATTATTTAAAAAAAAAACCCTCAACTATTTTCATTCAATTTTCACTTTCCAACAAATATGATCTTTATATATTTTTGTAAAATTTTGGGGAAACTGATAGGCGCTGACTTAGGAAAAATTAAGAAAAATTTATCATAAAATTTAATTAATTTCTGACTATTTTCTCCAAAGGGCTCAAAAATCCTTAAAAATTTAATTAACTAGCAGGAAAATTCTTCTGAAATTGTCAAAAATAAAGCGAGAAATTTCAAATTATAATGACTTTAATTTAATATTTTTTCTATGAAATTTTCTTAATAAATATTTCACTTTTTAAATATATAGTAAAAATGCTGTTTTATCAATTACTTACTGATGACCGTTTTTCAAACAGTTTTTGATAAATTGAAAACAAAAATTTTTATACTGTGCTGATCAATAACAAATAAAACAACAAGTGCATAACTTTGCTCATTTAATGGGATTGCTGGGAAATTAAAATGGCCCAAAAAAACTTATTTAAATATCGCCAAAATTTTTTACAAACGTATTAAATAATTTAGCTATTTCTTTTGTATATACGATTATGGTATTCGCTTTTGATTGGTACTAAGAATGCATGTTTTAATCAAAAAAATAACTAAAAAAAGTTAATTGCTATCTCGGTTTAAATCATTTTAATGAGCCTTTTTTTGAATTGCTCCAACACCATTCTATGAATCTATTCAATTTTTTCTAAATTGAGAGTTATTGCTGAATTCGTCCAAGCTTTCCAAATAATTATCAAATGTTTTACCAATCTTTTTTTGGCCATCTTTATGAATTTTCAAAAATTGATTAACCAATTCATTTTGGTTGTCTTTTTGTTTCTTCGCTTTTCCTTTATCCTTTTTGCCTTAATGTAAAAAAAAAATTATATGAATTTTTTCATATTTTTCTTAAATTTTTTTCAAGTTCAATTATAAAAATATATGGCAAAAGTTATTTAATATTTTAGCAAATATCTTGATTATTTTACTTTAGAATAAAATTTGCTCCCAAAAAATCACAAAAATAACTAAAAATTATTATTTTTGATGATTCAGATGCTTATTTAGGCTGCATGTTCCCAAATTTATTTAAAATTCCATTAAGAAACGTACCATATTTTATTTAAAAATATTATATTATTTAATTAGTTAATATTGTTAATATTCTCAAATCAAATAACTATATTACCCTTTGATTGTTCGGCAGCAGGTGTCGCTTGACCATAAACTAATGCATTATCCTGACTCCAACTCTTAGAAACTAAAACTCAAAAGCTATAATAGATTATTTGCATTGTTCGAGTCAAATATCCTGAATTCTATGAACCGAAAACTTCAAAATCCCAATTATTTAAATTTTCAAAAAAATACATTTATAAACATTAATTTCATTGATAGAGTTTGATACCCCTTTTAAAAATTAAAATGTAGATAAAACTCCATTTTTATGAAAGTAGCAGGTATATTATTAAGACGGTGCCAAAGTTTCTTTTTATTGAATTTGGCGTTTTTATGAATGAAAATTACGCATATTTTGAAATTCAAAATCTTGAATCCAATTCCCGCTTCAAAGCTCCAAAATCTGTAAAATCTGGCCGCTTTATTACCAAAAATCTCATTGCTATCTCCGCCAATGATTTCATTAAATAAACAGCAAAGCCAAATAATGGCAATAAAGAATGCAAAAAGAAAATAATTTGATGTCATTTTGATGAATTGGAGTGACTAATTACAATATTTTAATGTAAAAATTGCATGGGTTTTATTTCAATTATTCTACTTTCAATTATTAATCACTTTTTCTCTCCATTTACGTCTTAATATAATTTTTTACATATCACGCCCCGCACAACTCCCATTTTTATTGTTGAGTTTATTATAATAATCAATGTTTTCCCATATATATCAAATTTAGCCTATTTGAGTAGGATTATATGAATTTTCCTAATCGATAATACACTAAAATTATTAAAAGCAAAACATTGATTGATGTTTAACAATAAAAAATGATCGCTAGGCCATTAGAGCGATTATGGAAATAATTATATTAATTTCCTTGAGATTGACGTAAGCATCTTCCTTCATTTTGCCCAATTTCGTAAAAACCGTCACCCATGCGCGTTTCGTAAATCCGCCAATGGGTTCGAAAACAAAATGGGTAATGTATATAAATTCATAATTTGGCTTAAATTCATCCAAATTAATATTTCATGGTATCATTCAATAGCTTTAATTGATCTCTATCGTAATATGATTTTACAAACTAAGTATGAGCAAAATTATTGTCACAAAATTCGAAAATGAGAAGTCAGAATTTTTTGTGCAGAACTTTTTTGAAACTCCATGAAATTTTCTGAAATTTTAAAGGTAAATAGAGAATTATTAAGGCTTATAAATGGCTTTCATTCCCATCTATCGTATTCTTGTATTTTTAATAGTTTTCACAATATTTTAAAGACAAATTTCAGCGGATTTTTGGTTTTTTTTAATTAAAAGATTTATTCGGAGTAACTAAGCGTTGAATTTTGACCTAGTCAAAGACATTATATGAAAACTATATAAGATCAGATACATACTTGATAGGGTATTTTTGGAGATTTATGCATTAATTTTGAATTTATTAGTTATTTTTCACTTTTGTGAGTAATTTCATCATTTTAAAAATTATCACGCAATTATAAATAAATTACTTTTCTCTGCCGTTAATCATACTGTCATTGCCTAAATTTAATGAACAGAAAATTGAAACAATTTTATTCAATAAAAGGAAGAATTTATTTCCATATTTTTTAAATTTAATGTTAAATTTAGAAGGAAAAGTAATAAATACCTTTTAAATTTTTATTATCCTAAACAGTTTTTGTTAATTGTATTAATCAATAAATTTTAAAAAATGTGGTAACAAATAAAAACGATAATTGAAAAATAGCACAGCCAAAAACCAAAAAAATAAAAATTTAAAACTAATCAAACTTTTTACAAATATATAAAGAATATACAAAAATATAGTTTAATTTAATAATTATAACTCCAATAGACCAAAAAATGCTGAATCTAATGAGAGGTAACATTTTAACAAGATTTATTTTTAAAGATTAGAAGAAGATTTAAAAATTCTAGAACTGAGAGTATTGCTCCATGATTCATAGTGCCATGAATGTGATTTAATTTATCAAGAGTAATAAATATAAATAAAAGCCGTAATGAAAGTTTAATTATATTTTTAATTAGATGGAATATATAAAATAAAAGAAAATATTAATGCCGATCATTCGACTTAATAAAATTATGGAATTCATATTAAGATAAAAATTAAAATATAATAAATAAAGAGTCTGTAGCTGAGGAAAAAGGTCGTTTTGGCGCCGACGTTTTGGCGCCGTCCTCAGTTTTTTGATTATAACTTTTTTATTTGTCGACCAAATCTAACGATCTTGGTATCATTCGAAAGCTCCTCTCATGCCTCTCATGCTCTATTAGCTTACAAAAAAAATTTAGCCTGTAAAAAAGTTATTAAGAAAAACTTCATAATTTTTGACTTTTTTGCAATTTCATGTTATAACTTTTTTGAAAATTGTCTAATCGCGAAGCAATATTTTAGAAATAGCTTCTAAACATGTTAAGCTTTCGAATGACACCAAGAATCTTGGATTTGGTCAACAACAAAAAAAGTTATAGTCCAAAACTTGGGCTGGCGCCAAAACGACCCCGACCCGGAGCTGATGCAGTTAAAATACTAAAAGTCAAATGAATTATTCCAAATAAATTAAAAGATTGTGACCAAGCGTATAATTTTAAATATCTACGTAGCCATATTAAATTTCACTTTTTATTTGATTTTCCTTTCTTTTATTTCTTTTCTTTTTTGTTCATTTAAATAATTTTCTTTCTTAAAATGATGAAATTAACTATTATTCACTTTTATTGAACTAATTTACCATATTATGTAAATCCAAAAATTAAACTTAAGAAAATTATCCTAAAATAAAAAAAAGCCAATCCTAAATTTAAAATTAATAATAATAATTTAAGAATTCGATGTTTTATTCATTGAAATTCTGATATTTTCTAATTATTTAATTTAGAAATGTATGCTCTAAATTTTGAAGTCTTTTAAATTTTTAAATAAAAGTAATAAGTAAGAAAAAACATAAACTTAAAGTCTATTGCCATTACAAAACCAGCACATAGATGTGTTGGCCTAAATTTAAAATATGAAAATTTATAAATAAATAAGCAAACAATTAAATGAATTTTTCATTATAAAAAAAAGTAATTAACCCGCTGAATAACAATAATTTATTTCATTAAAAATAGCATGTTTGGAAGCAGGAATTATTTTTGATTAGATTTTATAAATTTTTTCATTCTAATAGCGATTGGAAATATATTTTAACTTAATTCGAATAACAAAAAAAACAAAAATAAAAAAAATTATAAAGAATATAGAGTATCAATCAATCTTGAACAATATAATATTTCAAAACAAAACCAAATTAAATTAATTGTTTTGTTATTGAATAAGACAAAATAAAAAATTTAAGAAAAAGGCAAAATTAACTTAGGAAAATGAACAAAGAAGTTAACGCTAAGCATTTATGAATAAATAATTTCAATCATATATGAAAAATCATTATGGAATTAAAAAGAATTAATAAAGTTTCAAATTAATAAATGAAAATTAATATAAAAATTTTATTTGTAATCTGTCTTCATTAGACATAAACATCCGTGCATGATAAAAGGAGATTGGTACAAGAAAAAAAAAAGAGAGATAAACTTTAAGTGAATTGCTAAACTTGCTAAACTAAATATTGAAATTCTAATGAATAATTAATGTATAAATTATTTAATAAAAGTTTATTAGGAAGAATAAAAGCCAAATCAAACGTTGTATTTAAATGTATCATTGAAAACAATGTTGTTATAAATTTATTATATTATTTGATTTCAAAAAAAACTATATATGATAAATTATACATTTGGAATGAGAGATAATAGCATAAAAAAGTTGCAAATATTGTTATTATTATTTCATTTTAAAATACAAAATTTCATTGAATTGATGAAAATAAAAAGCTCAGTTGATGAAACAAAAATTGCAAAAAAAAAAAAAATAGGTTTTCATGTATAAACGATCAAATTAACTACATAATTATCCTTTAGCATTTATTCGTTTATTTGTTCCTTTATGCGAAATAAATATTTATGAGTTGAAAGGTTTTTAAAAAGTGACTAAGAAAATAAACAAAATTATCAACATTATATCTTCAAGAAGAACAACATCATAACAAAAATTAATTAAAAATAATATTGGCAATTTCAGATTAATTGAATCTCACCAAATCCTAAAAATTATGACAAATGACCAAATTTCAATATTTAATTGCAAATATTTTCACACATAAAAAACAAAATTCAGGTAAATTACTGAAATATAAAAAGATAGCGTGAAAATAAAATTAAAGATTCTCCAGATGGAAGAAAACTATGCATAGATGACGAGAATTATTTAAATGAAATAAATATATAAATATATATAGAAAAGAAATATAAGTAATATTTCACGTATATAAAAGTAAGTAAATTTGTTTCAATATTCCTATTATACTTATATAACAAAACATTAAAATCAAAATCCAATTACCAATAAATAAAAAATATTATTTTAAAGATTTATTAAAAAAAATTTACTACTAACTGCCTTAAATATTTAAATGAAGACACCTAAGATTTTTTTCCGTATTTAAGCTATCGTACATTTCTGCTCTTCATATAATTGAATTTTTTACAACCCTTTTTGTTGCGCACTTAAATAACTTTTCGGGAACAAGGCTGGCGATACCGATACGCGCCGCCGGCAAAAATTTAGAAAATTTGAGTTAGATTTGTTAACAGATTTGACCGAAAATGACCAAAATTTTGTATTTTTAGCTAATTTTTTAAGAAAAATTGGCCGTTTTGGCGTCGCCGGTTGAAAAAGTGCAAATTTTTGTCCTATTTTTAAATAATCCATAATTTTCAAAATATGGAATTTTTTTTTATTCTTGATTTAAATTTAAAAAAGTTTAAACAGAATATTAATTTTTTTTCAATTTTTCATTGAAACTAAATTGATCTTAAAAAAAAAATGCGTCATTGTTAAAAAATTGCTAGATTTATTTCTCACTTTTGTTCCTAAATTGATTACAACATGCTAAATTTGGTCACAAACCATTGGAATATCAAAGAATGGTCATTCTGTACAGCTACGAATATAAAAGTAAATTTTGAGTTTTTGTTCGATTCGGTGTCATGTTCACCGGGGATGGAATTCTGACGCCCAAAAGAAGGGCGCCGGACTTTTCAACAGTAGGACTTTTCGACAGCAAAGGACATTTCGACAGAAATATTTAAAATTTGAGGAGGGGACTTTTCGACAGTAAAGACTAATTAAATTTAAAATTTAGTGGTGTAAAATCGTAAAATTTTCGAAAAAAGCAACAAAATTAAGCCAAACCAATATTGAGATAAATAATTTTTAAAATCAAAAATTATTACAAAAAAATAAACAAATAAATATTTAAGATGAATTTTTGAAAAAATTTTTTCATTCTTTTTAGGATTGTATTTTTGAAAATTTTAAGATCGGTTCTTTAGGGTGTATTTTCTAAAAAATTTTCCAGGTAAAAAACATAAAAAACGTATCTCTAGTAATTCTGTTTTAGCAATATATATTAGTATGTTAATTTAAAAGAAAATAGTAAAATTGACAGCAATATAATTTATTTTAATAAGAATTATTTGTTTTTTGTTTTACTGTCGAAAAATCCTTTGCTGTCGAAATGTCCTTTGCTGTCGAAAAGTCCGGGGCCCAAAAGAAAACGTCGGAAATCCAGGCAATTTTTTTATTTCTGCTCTTTTGTCAGTGTTTTTTGCTAAACTAAAAGGTGGCGATGTTGTGGTTTTTTGGCGAGTTTTTATAATGTCGCGCATGTGTATTCACAATGTAAAGACAATTAGTTAAAACAATGAAATAAACAATCAAATAAACGAATGGAATGATTGGATGGACAAATGCCCAGTGCAAAATGTGCACAACCAGCTCATATGTGCCGATGGTGAACGCCGTGTTGGGCACCGAATGGACCAACTTTTACGGGAGGAAAAGGGGGGGGGGGGGTGAATAAATTGTTGAATAACATTTTTAAAAAATTGCACTCCGAAATTAAATTAAATTTTTGATTTGCTATTTAAGTTGTTTATTTATTTAAGTAGTTTATTGTCATCAACGAGTGCATTTTTGGTTTATTTCTTTTTTTTTTTTTTTTTGCTTTCGTGCACTGAAATTTTTTGTGATTTTTTTAAAAATTAAAAACGTATGAAAAAACAAAAAAAATTTTTGAAAGAAACAATGTTTAAAACAATGGCACCCAAAGCACCGAAAAACCTAATTCCCTGTGAGTAGTATAAGACCCCTAAACCTCGCGGGTTTCTCGCGGGTGTTTCCCGCACAATCCCAAACCTATGGGAGGGGTGCCGCCCTTTGATATTGCCGCCCCGGACATTTTCCCGAACAATCCCAAACCTATGGGAGGGGTGCAGCTCTTTGAAGTTGCCGCCCCGGACATTTTCCCGCACAATCCCAAGCCTATGGGAGGGGTGTTTCCCGCACAACCCCAAACCTATGGGAGGAGTGCAACCGTTTGAAGGTGCCGCCGTCCTAAACCCATGGGAGGGGTGTGTGCCAAATCCAAACCTATGTGTCCTTTGAAGTTGCCGCCTTTTGGATTTCCCCAAATCCTCGCGGGTATTTTTTTTCTCGCCGCGCCGCGCAGCGCCGCGGAAGGTCATCAATCATCCGCCTGTCACCAAAATGACAGGTGAAGGAAATTCAATTTTTTCTTGCAAATTAAATCCCAACGTGCCTATGGGAAGGGTGCTGCCCTTTGAAGTTACCGCCGTGGGTTTTATCGAGCCTATTGAAGGGGCGCAGCCCTTTGGAGTTGCCGCCCGATCACAATCCCGAGCCTATGGGAGGGTGTTCTTTGAAGTCTGCCGCCTTGTGGATTTACCCAAATCCGTGCGGGTGTTTTTTTCTGCCCCGCGCCGCGCAGCGCCGCGGAAGGTCATCAATCATCCTCTTGGCACAAATGTGACAGGTGGAGGAAATTCAATTTTTTCTTTTGCAAATTAATTCCAAATCCCTTATCTTTTGATCCCAAACATTTTAATGTGGTTTTAAGATTTTTTATGATGTTTTCCGATCCTGAAATTAAAATTCATTTTGAAAATTTGCCAAAACCGTGCGGGTTTTTATCATCCCCCCTCCCTCCCCGTCCGCCCCGCGCCGCGATGCCGCCGCCGCGCAAAGTAATCGATAATGGAATTTGGAAGAACTGTGAATTAATTGTGATTGGATAAAAAATTATTGAATTGGACAATAAAATTAACTAAATAATAATTAATAATATAATCTAAATCGAATAAATAAATCAGGATGAAAAAACTTTTCCAAAAGTAGGACGGCTGTTAACCAAAATTGATTGATTGATTTTTTCAGCTTCCATTATTTCGCAATCTGCACGTGACTTTGTGTTCCAATTATTTCGCAATATGGGACCAAAACTAGGTCACCTTGAAATGGTTAATGAATTTTTTATTTTTTTCCACCATTCACACATTGGCGGGGTGAATCCTTTGAATTGTCGTCCAGGGATTTTTACCGCAAAATCCAGAACCTATTGGAGATATGAAATCCTTTATAGGTGCCGCTCTGGGAAATTTTTTCGCATCTATTTTAAGGATTTCGAACTTGAAGCCCCAGGGTATTTCTCAGAAAATCCCATACCTATTGGAGCTGGTTGAACCCTTTGAAGACGCCGACTCAAAATTAAACCCATGGTTGTTTTTGTGAGCATGTTCACAAATCACAAAGATATTATAGGAGCTTAACGCTTTAAAGTCGCCGAACAACCGAAGTCACATGGATATTCATTCTCGCCAAAACCGTGCGGGTGTTTTTTGTCTGCATCTCCCTCTCCGTCGGTGTGCCGCAGAGTCGCCACGCACCGCCACGGAAAGGTATCAATCATTCCCCCGCATAAATGTGACAGGTGAATATAATTTCAATCAAAATTCAAATTTTTTTATGCACTAAATCCTAAATATTTTGTTGCTGTTTTCTGTGAATGCAGCTCATTAAAATTTAACAATACATGATTAAATTTCCAGATCCTAATTTTCAAAAGAATGCGATCTTAAAATTTTTATCGAGAATAGCAAGAAAATAAGAGCTAACTGGTCTTTAACTAAAAATAAGTGCAAAGAATAATAGTTCGACGAAAAATTAAAATAAAATGAATAACATTGTACGAGAAATTTAACGTAAAAATAATTCAAAAAATGGAAGTTTCAATTGACGATAATTTTATCATTTTTGTTTTCAAATCGCAAACCATTTCGCAATATTTGACCAACAATTTCTGAAAAAAATGCCACGAAAAATTGATTGATTGATGGCTTTCATATTTCGAATTTCTCATTTTACACAATATGCAAGCGATTTACATAAAAATCCTTAGCAATATAGATTGCCCAAATTTTCAAACAAAGTTAATTAATTATCATCCATCAGCTCATTTTTGCTCCGTTCACCCCTCCCCATCCCTCAGTCGACGTGAATTTCATTAGTTTTTACTTTAAGAGTCAAAAGCAATTTACCATTAATATAATGGAAAAGAATTTAATATATTAGTCAAAATCCGTAAAATTTGAGTGGTATGAACCTTTGAAGTTACCGGCTTCTTTGCGTCTTACACGAAAAACCCAAAACTTATTCAAAAAAAAAAAAAAAAAAAAAAGGTCAACAACCTTCTTTTTATAGCAAATAAATAAAAATCTATTCTGTTATTGATCAGTAATTATAGCTTTCGGTTTTAGCCTTTGGTTTTGCCGCCTATCCTAAAAGCTTTATGAATTTCCTAAGACCATGGGAGTGGTTTACTTTAATTTTTATTGGTATTGATCTGAAAAAATAACAAGATAAAAATTTTATTCTTTTGTCTTTTCCGCTTAATTCTCATTGTTGTTCTTTCTATTTCAAATTTAACAGAATCCCAACTCAATGGTAGCAGATTTTCATTTGAAATTTTCCCACTGATCTAATTTATAAACAAATAATGCCCTGGTAAAAAATATTCCCCTTTAATTCTTCCATGTATTTAAAAATTTAAATATTTCGTAAATAATTTAATATGAAAAGGCAATCCTTATGAGCCCCCGAACATTTTCTTTTGAATATATATTTTAACCGCCGTTCTACAATTTTCAATGCTTGAATTATAATATTAATTTTCTTCCCTTGAAAATGTCTTTTAGGTGAAATGAGCTGTTATGCAACTTTTGAAAGGGTCTAGATAATTTAAAACATTTCTCCATTATCTAGACCTTTAAAATTCTCCAAGCTTAAGGCATTGTAAAATCATCGGGCGATATTGATTAAACATGTAGAAACGCCCAACAATATTTACATTAAAAAAAAAGTTTTAAAATCGCACAATTTGGGTCAAATAATTAAAATTTTACTGGATTTTTGATAAGGAATTTTCTTAATGTGAATTATCTACCAAGGAAGTATCGAGGTATTTGGCTCACGATGCCAAATAAACATTGTTTTTTTTGAAAATATGCTGTAAAGTGCTAGAGTATCTCGTTTGCTTACTTAGCCTCGCTCTCTTATTATCTCCATGATTGCATATCATAGAATGGTAGACTATGACAGAAAAGTTTTCGAGAATAAAAGTGTCTGTAAACCGAGATTATTAATTAGTATGTTTTTAATTAAAGACAAAATGGTGTCATCAAAAAAAAAGAAGGATAAATCTTATTTTACGAGAGTTCATGTAAAAAATTAATTCATTAAAATAAAATATTTAGTTTCTTCAAATAAAAATTAAAGACAAAATGGTGTCATCAAAAAAAAAAAAAGGATAACCCTTATTTTACGAGAGTTCATGTAAAAAAATTAATTCATTTAAAATAAAATATTTAGTTTCTTCAAATAAAAAATTTCAGACAAAAATTATCAAAAAAAAAATCTTTAAAACTTTTTAAGGTTTAATTTTCCTAAGTTTTTTTTTGCTTCCTGTTCAAATGGTTGTATTAATTAAAACTAGCAGATAAATATTACAAAATGAAAATATATAAAAATATTTTTTATAATGAGCTTTCGGTTCAATTTTTACATTCTCTCCAAACATCTAATTAGGGATTTTTAATAATCTTATTTTGACTGACTGTTTATTAAAGGTTAATTAGTATTTAGACATATTTAATTTTTGAGATTTTGCTTCGAAGTTTGGTATTTTCGTAGTTTTTTAAAATTTGTTTAACTTTGTCAAAAAGGTTTCAGGAACTAAATTAAAATTCAACTTTTTTTGAATGTTTCATATTTAATAAAATGTCATCGAAAAATAAAATTCTTTTTAAAAAATATTCTAATTTTCGAGTTATGAGCTGTGAAAGGAATTTAAATTTTTCTCCTTTTGAATATTATTATATTGCGTTTCACTAAATTTTTATCAATTTCTGAAGGTTTATTATTTCAATAACAGACAGATGAACAGCATTTTATTATGTTAATAAAGTATAAATAAAAATCAAATTGCAAGACTAAATATCTTTAAAGCACAACAAGTTTTGTAAAATGAATAAAGAAAAAAAGCCTAGAGGAAGACCTCCGAAAAATAAAGAAAAATCTAGTGAAACATTTATTCAAAATCCCCGAGTAGAAAAGAATTTATCAAAAAATTTAAAAACCAAAGTACAAAAAGAAAAATCTACTGAAAATTTTAATAAAAAAGTAAATCTCAGAGTAGAAAAGAATTTATCAAAATTTTTAAAACCGAAAGTTCAACTTAATGGAAAAAGAATAGAAATAAATTCAGAAAGGGACATAAATGCAGTTCCTACTAAAATAAAACTTCCTCCAATTTATGTAAGATTATAGATGCCAAGGCTAATATTTCAAATACTGACTATTATTGTTCATCAAACACTTCTTCATATCAAAAGCATTTTATCAGCTTTTGACAAAATTTGCATACAATGTAAAATACCTTGACAATGTTTGCTTGAAAAGGCAGATGAAATAGTGTGAAAAGCAAAAGAAAAAGCAATTCCAAATACGAGGTGAAGAGAGGGAAAGTCATCGGGAGACTGGTTAAATGTTTAGCGAAAAGGGAAGAGAGGTTGAAACTACAAGGAAAAGTCTAATATTATTGGTTCATACTGAAAAGAAATAAATAGGCAACGAAAACCTGTGAAATGAGAGTGAAAAGGAATTAAGATACAAGGGAATAGTGAATTATGTGTTGGTATGCGGTGAAACAGGCAAATGAATAGGTAAAACTCTATGATAAGTCGTGAAAAAAAGGGTACGGGTGATATGTTTAATGATATATGGTGAAAAGCGAGAAGGTAAAAGCAAAAATGTTCAGTGATAAATAGTGAAATGAGGTGAAAACCAATAGGCGACAGATGAAATGTCCTGTGATAAGTAGTGAAAAGATGGGAAAAAAATAATAGGAAATGGGTGAAAGGTCCTGTGATAAGTGGTGAAAAGAGGTGAAAAATAATAGGAAGTAGGTGAAATGTCCCGTGATATGTGGTGAAAAGAGGTGAAAACAATAGGAAATAGGTGAAAGGCACTGTTATAAGTGGTGAAAAGAGGTGAAAAATAATAGGAAGTAGGTGAAATGTCCCGTGATATGTGGTGAAAAGAGGTGAAAAACAATAGGAAATCGGTGAAAAATCCTGTGATAAGTGGTCAAAAGAGGTGAAAAACAGTAGGAAATAGGTGAAATTTTCGGATAGATGGTAAAGAAGTGAAAAACAATAGGAAATAGGTGAAAGGTTCTATGATAAATGGTGAAAGAGGTGAATAAACAATAGGAAATAAGTAAAATGTCCTGTGATAAGTGGTGAAAGAAGTGAAAACCAATAGGGTGACATTTGAAAATTTCAGTTATAGATGGGGAATAGATGTTGAAAAGTCTAAGAAATTGATGAAATTCTAGAGAAGCGATGAAAAAAAAAGTGAAAACTAAAAAACGGAAATAAGTGAAATGTTATAATCATATATGTAAAAGTATAATAAAAGGATTTAAGAGATTGATTTACTCTAACATGGCAAAATTAATCGCTGTTAACTGTGCAAAAGGAAAGTTTTGTGACGGGTATTGTTATCACAAACACAAAAAGACAAAAAATAAAATTTGGTGGAAGTGTGAACTTTATCAACAAGGATGCAAAGGTTGGGGTTTTGAGAGTAACGGTGAGTTTTTCGGCACTCGAATGCATAACCATCCTCCAGACCAAATTCTACTTCAAATTGAGGGAGAACAATAGATTTGAATATGTTAAACCTAGAAATCAGATTTCACCTTGGAAGTTCAAAAATATCATGTGAACTTATTTTTCCACTCAGCGTGGGTGATTTTGGGTAAATCAAAACTTGAAAAAAGTTTGATATTTCCCGACTCTGAGCTTTTGAATGAGCTTAATTTTTGTTCATACTGTTCAATTTTAGGGATCGTATAAATGGCAATTAAAAATTGCGGCTAACAGGTGCTGACCTACACATTAGGTCGTCCCCAATTGATTGCCCACCAGAAAGTTGGGCACCGGGTGTTTGGAAATCAGGAAGTTTGGGCATCAGAAATTTAAGCAATTAGTACAGCTGATTTGACATAGGGTAGGTTAAACGTCTATTTTTTCGATCAAACAATGGCTAGCGTTTCTAGATAACTGCAAAAAAAAATTTTTTTTTTTTTTAAATTGGGCCTTACTCTTGCAAAATATAACGCATTCAGTCTATTTGTCAACCGTTTGTGGGCAAAAAATTCTTTAATTAGTAGAAATAAAATGTCATTAGCATGTGGTGACGAGAATGGCTCCACTTTTTGAGGTGCCACCGACGGCTGGGGAAGACGACGATGTCCGACCAAAGGCATTCTGATTTGACCCAGCAGTCTCCATCGTTTCCAGGGCTAAGAAGGAAAAAATAGACGTTTAACCTACCCTATGTCAAATCAGCTGTACTAATTGCTTAAATTTCTGATGCCCAAACTTCCTGATTTCCAAACACCCGGTGCCCAACTTTCTGGTGGGCAATCAATTGGGGACGACCTAATGTGTAGGTCAGCACCTGTTAGCCGCAATTTTTAATTGCCATTTATACGATCCCTAAAATTGAACAGTATGAACAAAAATTAAGCTCATTCAAAAGCTCAGAGTCGGGAAATATCAAACTTTTTTTCAAGTTTTGATTTACCCAAAATCACCCACGCTGAGTGGAAAAATAAGTTCACATGATATTTTTGAACTTCCATGGTGAAATCTGATTTCTATGTTTAACATATTCAAATCTATTGTTCTCCCTCAATTTGAAGTAGAATTTGGTCTGGAAGATGGTTATGCATTCGAGTGCCGAAAAACTCACCGTTACTCTCAAAACCCCAACCTTTGCATCCTTGTTGATAAAGTTCACACTTCCACCAAATTTTATTTTTTGTCTTTTTGTGTTTGTGATAACAATACCCGTCACAAAACTTTCCTTTTGCACAGTTAACAGCGATTAATTTTGCCATGTTAGAGTAAATCAATCTCTTAAATCCTTTTATTATACTTTTACATATATGATTATAACATTTCACTTATTTCCGTTTTTTAGTTTTCACTTTTTTTTTCATCGCTTCTCTAGAATTTCATCAATTTCTTAGACTTTTCAACATCTATTCCCCATCTATAACTGAAATTTTCAAATGTCACCCTATTGGTTTTCACTTCTTTCACCACTTATCACAGGACATTTTACTTATTTCCTATTGTTTATTCACCTCTTTCACCATTTATCATAGAACCTTTCACCTATTTCCTATTGTTTTTCACTTCTTTACCATCTATCCGAAAATTTCACCTATTTCCTACTGTTTTTCACCTCTTTTGACCACTTATCACGGGATTTTTCACCGATTTCCTATTGTTTTTCACCTCTTTTCACCACATATCACGGGACATTTCACCTACTTCCTATTATTTTTCACCTCTTTTCACCACTTATAACAGTGTCTTTCACCTATTTCCTATTGTTTTCACCTCTTTTCACCACATATCACGGGACATTTCACCTACTTCCTATTATTTTTCACCTCTTTTCACCACTTATCACAGGACCTTTCACCCATTTCCTATTATTTTTTTCCCATCTTTTCACTACTTATCACAGGACATTTCATCTGTCGCCTATTGGTTTTCACCTCATTTCACTATTTATCACTGAACATTTTTGCTTTTACCTTCTCGCTTTTCACCATATATCATTACACATATCACCCGTACCCTTTTTTTCACGACTTATCATAGAGTTTTACCTATTCATTTGCCTGTTTCACCGCATACCAACACATAATTCACTATTCCCTTGTATCTTAATTCCTTTTCACTCTCATTTCACAGGTTTTCGTTGCCTATTTATTTCTTTTCAGTATGAACCAATAATATTAGACTTTTCCTTGTAGTTTCAACCTCTCTTCCCTTTTCGCTAAACATTTAACCAGTCTCCCGATGACTTTCCCTCTCTTCACCTCGTATTTGGAATTGCTTTTTCATTTGCTTTTCACACTATTTCATCTGCCTTTTCAAGCAAACATTGTCAAGGTATTTTACATTGTATGCAAATTTTGTCAAAAGCTGATAAAATGCTTTTGATATGAAGAAGTGTTTGATGAACAATAATAGTCAGTATTTGAAATATTAGCCTTGGCATCTATAATCTTACATAAATTGGAGGAAGTTTTATTTTAGTAGGAACTGCATTTATGTCCCTTTCTGAATTTATTTCTATTCTTTTTCCATTAAGTTGAACTTTCGGTTTTAAAAATTTTGATAAATTCTTTTCTACTCTGAGATTTACTTTTTTATTAAAATTTTCAGTAGATTTTTCTTTTTGTACTTTGGTTTTTAAATTTTTTGATAAATTCTTTTCTACTCGGGGATTTTGAATAAATGTTTCACTAGATTTTCTTTATTTTTCGGAGGTCTTCCTCTAGGCTTTTTTTCTTTATTCATTTTACAAAACTTGTTGTGCTTTAAAGATATTTAGTCTTGCAATTTGATTTTTATTTATACTTTATTAACATAATAAAATGCTGTTCATCTGTCTGTTATTGAAATAATAAAGCTTCAGAAATTGATAAAAATTTAGTGAAACGCAATATAATAATATTCAAAAGGAGAAAAATTTAAATTCCTTTCACAGCTCATAACTCGAAAATTAGAATATTTTTTAAAAAGAATTTTATTTTTCGATGACATTTTATTAAATATGAAACATTCAAAAAAAGTTGAATTTTAATTTAGTTCCTGAAACCTTTTTGACAAAGTTAAACAAATTTTAAAAAACTACGAAAATACCAAACTTCGAAGCAAAATCTCAAAAATTAAATATGTCTAAATACTAATTAACCTTTAATAAACAGTCAGTCAAAATAAGATTATTAAAAATCCCTAATTAGATGTTTGGAGAGAATGTAAAAATTGAACCGAAAGCTCATTATAAAAAATATTTTTATATATTTTCATTTTGTAATATTTATCTGCTAGTTTTAATTCATACAACCATTTGAACAGGAAGCAAAAAAAAAACTTAGGAAAATTAAACCTTAAAAAGTTTTAAAGATTTTTTTTTTTGATAATTTTTGTCTGAAATTTTTTATTTGAAGAAACTAAATATTTTATTTTAAATGAATTAATTTTTTTACATGAACTCTCGTAAAATAAGGGTTATCCTTTTTTTTTTTTTGATGACACCATTTTGTCTTTAATTTTTATTTGAAGAAACTAAATATTTTATTTTAATGAATTAATTTTTTACATGAACTCTCGTAAAATAAGATTTATCCTTCTTTTTTTTGATGACACCATTTTGTCTTTAATTAAAAACATACTAATTAATAATCTCGGTTTACAGACACTTTTATTCTCGAAAACTTTTCTGTCATAGTCTACCATTCTATGATATGCAATCATGGAGATAATAAGAGAGCGAGGCTAAGTAAGCAAACGAGATACTCTAGCACTTTACAGCATATTTTCAAAAAAAACAATGTTTATTTGGCATCGTGAGCCAAATGCCTCGATACTTCCTTGGTAGATAATTCACATTAAGAAAATTCCTTATCAAAAATCCAGTAAAATTTTAATTATTTGACCCAAATTGTGCGATTTTAAAACTTTTTTTTTAATGTAAATATTGTTGGGCGTTTCTACATGTTTAATCAATATCGCCCGATGATTTTACAATGCCTTAAGCTTGGAGAATTTTAAAGGTCTAGATAATGGAGAAATGTTTTAAATTATCTAGACCCTTTCAAAAGTTGCATAACAGCTCATTTCACCTAAAAGACATTTTCAAGGGAAGAAAATTAATATTATAATTCAAGCATTGAAAATTGTAGAACGGCGGTTAAAATATATATTCAAAAGAAAATGTTCGGGGGCTCATAAGGATTGCCTTTTCATATTAAATTATTTACGAAATATTTAAATTTTTAAATACATGGAAGAATTAAAGGGGAATATTTTTTACCAGGGCATTATTTGTTTATAAATTAGATCAGTGGGAAAATTTCAAATGAAAATCTGCTACCATTGAGTTGGGATTCTGTTAAATTTGAAATAGAAAGAACAACAATGAGAATTAAGCGGAAAAGACAAAAGAATAAAATTTTTATCTTGTTATTTTTTCAGATCAATACCAATAAAAATTAAAGTAAACCACTCCCATGGTCTTAGGAAATTCATAAAGCTTTTAGGATAGGCGGCAAAACCAAAGGCTAAAACCGAAAGCTATAATTACTGATCAATAACAGAATAGATTTTTATTTATTTGCTATAAAAAGAAGGTTGTTGACCTTTTTTTTGTTGTTGTTTTTTTGAATAAGTTTTGGGTTTTTCGTGTAAGACGCAAAGAAGCCGGTAACTTCAAAGGTTCATACCACTCAAATTTTACGGATTTTGACTAATATATTAAATTCTTTTCCATTATATTAATGGTAAATTGCTTTTGACTCTTAAAGTAAAAACTAATGAAATTCACGTCGACTGAGGGATGGGGAGGGGTGAACGGAGCAAAAATGAACTGATGGATGATAATTAATTAACTTTGTTTGAAGATTTGGGCAATCTATATTGCTAAGGATTTTTATGTAAATCGCTTGCATATTGTGTAAAATGAGAAATTCGAAATATGAAAGCCATCAATCAATCAATTTTTCGTGGCATTTTTTTCAGAAATTGTTGGTCAAATATTGCGAAATGGTTTGCGATTTGAAAACAAAAATGATAAAATTATCGTCAATTGAAACTTCCATTTTTTTGAATTATTTTTACGTTAAATTTCTCGTACAATGTTATTCATTTTATTTTAATTTTTCGTCGAACTATTATTCTTTGCACTTATTTTTAGTTAAAGACCAGTTAGCTCTTATTTTCTTGCTATTCTCGATAAAAATTTTAAGATCGCATTCTTTTGAAAATTAGGATCTGGAAATTTAATCATGTATTGTTAAATTTTAATGAGCTGCATTCACAGAAAACAGCAACAAAATATTTAGGATTTAGTGCATAAAAAAATTTGAATTTTGATTGAAATTATATTCACCTGTCACATTTATGCGGGGGAATGATTGATACCTTTCCGTGGCGGTGCGTGGCCACTCTGCGGCACACCGACGGAGAGGGAGATGCAGACAAAAAACACCCGCACGGTTTTGGCGAGAATGAATATCCATGTGACTTCGGTTGTTCGGCGACTTTAAAGCGTTAAGCTCCTATAATATCTTTGTGATTTGTGAACATGCTCACAAAAACAACCATGGATTTAATTTTGAGTCGGCGTCTTCAAAGGGTTCAACCAGCTCCAATATGTATGGGATTTTCTGAGAAATACCCTGGGGCTTCAAGTTCGAAATCCTTAAAATAGATGCGAAAAAATTTCCCAGAGCGGCACCTATAAAGGATTTCATATCTCCAATAGGTTCTGGATTTTGCGGTAAAAATCCCTGGACGACAATTCAAAGGATTCACCCCGCCAATGTGTGAATGGTGGAAAAAAATAAAAAATTCATTAACCCATTTCAAGGTGACCTAGTTTTGGTCCCATATTGCGAAATAATTGGAACACAAAGTCACGTGCAGATTGCGAAATAATGGAAGCTGAAAAAAATCAATCAATCAATTTTGGTTAACAGCCGTCCTACTTTTGGAAAAGTTTTTTCATCCTGATTTATTTATTCGATTTAGATTATATTATTAATTATTATTTAGTTAATTTTATTGTCCAATTCAATAATTTTTTATCCAATCACAATTAATTCACAGTTCTTCCAAATTCCATTATCGATTACTTTGCGCGGCGGCGGCATCGCGGCGCGGGGCGGACGGGGAGGGAGGGGGGATGATAAAAACCCGCACGGTTTTGGCAAATTTTCAAAATGAATTTTAATTTCAGGATCGGAAAACATCATAAAAAATCTTAAAACCACATTAAAATGTTTGGGATCAAAAGATAAGGGATTTGGAATTAATTTGCAAAAGAAAAAATTGAATTTCCTCCACCTGTCACATTTGTGCCAAGAGGATGATTGATGACCTTCCGCGGCGCTGCGCGGCGCGGGGCGGAAAAAAAACACCCGCACGGATTTGGGTAAATCCACAAGGCGGCAGACTTCAAAGAACACCCTCCCATAGGCTCGGGATTGTGATCGGGCGGCAACTCCAAAGGGCTGCGCCCCTTCAATAGGCTCGATAAAACCCACGGCGGTAACTTCAAAGGGCAGCACCCTTCCCATAGGCACGTTGGGATTTAATTTGCAAGAAAAAATTGAATTTCCTTCACCTGTCACTTTGGTGACAGGCGGATGATTGATGACCTTCCGCGGCGCTGCGCGGCGCGGCGAGAAAAAAAATACCCGCGAGGATTTGGGGAAATCCACAAGGCGGCAACTTCAAAGGACACATAGGTTTGGATTTGGCACACACCCCTCCCATGGGTTTAGGACGGCGGCACCTTCAAACGGTTGCACTCCTCCCATAGGTTTGGGGTTGTGCGGGAAACACCCCTCCCATAGGCTTGGGATTGTGCGGGAAAATGTCCGGGGCGGCAACTTCAAAGAGCTGCACCCCTCCCATAGGTTTGGGATTGTTCGGGAAAATGTCCGGGGCGGCAATATCAAAGGGCGGCACCCCTCCCATAGGTTTGGGATTGTGCGGGAAACACCCGCGAGAAACCCGCGAGGTTTAGGGGTCTTATACTACTCCTGTGGCCGCTGAAAATTCCTGTTTTTTTTTGCTCCAATGAAAAATTTTGAAAAAATAACTTCCGAGAATATTTTTTTGCTAGTACGAAGAGCAAAAAAAAAACCCAATTTCCGCCCTACGAAAAATTTTTATGATTCAGACAATGCGCATTTAACCAACTGAGTCATCAATCTTAAACGAAAAAATACAGCCAAAATTTCGATTTTTTTGAGGCCCCGTAACTTTTTTATTATTAAAAAACCGCAATAGAACTTACAATGGTATATAAAACATATGCATTTTCCGATTTATAGTTCACGCCCTTAAAAAATCTAAATGCATTTTTTAGCTTAGAAAAACTTTTAAAAAATTCTTTAAAGTTTTTTACTAATTTTTCAGCCGATTTTTTTTAATTTCTTAATTTTTTTTTGAAAATTTAAGCGTTTTAAAAAGTTTTTCTAGGCTAAAAAATCCATTTAGGTTTTTTATCTAAAAATTCGAAGTTAGTCCAAAAATTATAAAATGGAAAAAAATAAAATCAATTAGGGAAGGAGGTCAATTCAGGGGGGTTACTCAAGATTCTCGGTATCGAGCTGTTTTTTTGGGTGGGGGGGGGCAGAAATCTTAAAATTTTTCTTAAGTAAATCCCAAGGAAAAAAAATTTTAAATTATTTTATTTGGGTTTTTTTTTATAAAATTCAAAGTTTTTGAAATATTATTGATATTTTTTTATAAGAAATACGATTTTTTTTTAAATTTCCACGTAATTGTGGTGAAAATTTTTGTTAGGCGAAAATCAATTAAATATTTTCGGCATATGGTCATATAAAGTAGTTATTATCTTATAATTTGTCGTGAATATGTTTAGTGTATATTAAATGATTCTGTTGTTTTGTCTGGCTTTTGTTATGCTGATATGAATTTTCAAGTGATGAAACATGGTTGTTGTGAGGCAAGAGGTTTTCAAAAATATTTTATTTAGCGTTACAAATATTTTATTTTATAATTTTCAACATTTTTCATTTAAATTTTGCTTGTTTTAACTGATTTTTATCATTTATTTATATAATATTTTTCTTCCATCATTTAAATAAATTGTTTTATAGTAGTATGTATGTATTATTAATAATTGGCTCCCGGACAATCGGACAGTGGTCAATCGGACAGTGGACATTCCGACAGTGGACAATCCGACAGTGAGGACAATCCGACAGAGGTGGACAATCGGACAGTGGAATTTGTTTAAAGAATTCCGTTTTATTACTATTAATTTTTCTCGCAGTTTTTAATTTATTTTTGATTGTTGTTTACAATTTTTTTTAAAATTATTTCTTAAACATAAAGTGAAAGAAAATTGAAAATTTTCTGCGAAGTACTGGCCCACGCATTGCTACATCATGTAATGTTTGCGTCTCAATTAATTTTCACCAGGTCACGTCACTTGAATATGATATGATTCTGTAATAATTAATACGATATTCTAAAAGGATTTTATTTTATACCTCGATATCAAATAATTAAAGTCAATAGATTATGATTAGAAATTTGATTTTTTGTACATAAATGAATATCTTATAAATCAAAAAAGTCCAATAACTAACTAAGTGAATTTATATTTGTATTATGGTGATGTGTGACTTGAATTGCATGTTTTATAATGCTTTTTTAGTGCATAATTATATTAATTTTTCTTTATTGCTTATTTTGGCAATAATTTAAAACATCGACAAAAATTTTAATAATACCAGGCAAAAGGCGAACAGCAAATTGCATAAACAAACGCAAGGACAAATATGAGCAAGGCCATAAAAATGGTAATGGCTACCAATCATTTTTCTAAATAATTAACACCAGATTTAAAAAAGAAATTTTCATTTATTTATAATTTAAATAATTATTTATTTCTTTAATCCTTAACTTTTTTTAATATTTTAGTTTTATTATTTAAAGCTTCTTAAATTATTTTGGAGGTTTATGTTATGCAATGCAATTATGTATCTATTTTTTGGGTCATTTAGTCTCAAATTTTTGAGCTGATGGGCTTGAATCATTTTCTTTTTGTTTGATCTTCTAAATTAAAATTGATAAAATATTTTCTTATGAAAATTTACTTTTATTTAAAAATATTTTAATAAAAAATTTTATCAAACTTTTATATTTGCATATTTTATTTAACATTTTATTTTGATTTATATTTTTATCTGTTAAATATCGACCCCTCGATTGCACCTTATTCCTTTTAATATGACAATTATTAAAAATTATTTTCTTATATATTTTTAAGTTTTAAGTCATTTAATTATCATTTTATTTATTTTAGGCTTTAACCATTATTTGATAATGGCTTCGCATTAATAATCAACAATGAGAATTTCCCGAACGTGAGTTGTATTACAAAAATTAAAATAAAAGAGACGCTGAAAAATATTTTTTAATACCATAAATGATATAAAATATCGCAATAAATATGTACTATATTTTCTAATTAAAAAAATCCATTCAAATAAATATAAGTCAACATTATATTTCTACATTTTTTAAAGTCAACCTTAAACTTTTATGGTCTAATCACACTCATTAATAATTTCCCTTATTTACGTAAAGTTTATTTGGTCATTTTAACATTTCTAAAAATGTGTCAATTTAAATTTGGGATTATTCGATTTTAATTCTTAACATTTACGATTTGAAAAATTCTTGGTTGACTTAATTTATACATTTTTCATTTCATTCTGATTCAATCAAGAGTTGTTCCAAACATTACTGGGAATTCAATTTTGTTTGGATTATAATTTTTCAAAGAATAATAAACTATAAGAATGTTTTAAAAATTAATGGCTAAATCAGAAAAAGTGTTGAAAATAATAAATCATTGATTTTCTCTTTGATGAAAATATCTTCAAAAATTAATTAGCGTAAATAAAACAATGCAAATGCATATAAAACATTTAATATCGAATAGAAAAAAAAATTAAAAAAAAATTGAATTTTTAAATATGTTCTAGTGTAAAGAAACTTGCTTAAAATATAATAATTTATTTAAATTCTATAAGATAAAATGAAATTTTGTAAATCTTAGAATAAAAGAAAAAAAATATGGAAATTAATTGGTTTGAAATGAAACAAAAATTTAATATTTTTGTCATTAAAAAAAATTCATGCCTTCAATGCATGAATAATCTTATTACAATTAAAACTTAAATAATTATTAATTATATTTTTTTTTTAAAATCCAATAGAGAATAATGGATAAATCAATATTATACGATGCAAGAATAAAATTATACAAAAAGCAAAAAATACTAAAACAAATGTACAAAAGAAAAATAATTTTTAAAAACATTTTAAACTTATTTCAACTTGTAATATAATAAAATCATAGTATAATATAAATATTTCTAATTTAAAAGTTAATTTGAGACTAATAGAACTTTCAAAAATTTTTTTATCTGTATCCTGCTTAAATTATAAAAAACAAATAAAAACGTTATTGACTACTTCCCATTCATTATGCTTTTCAACAACGAGACATGATTTTGGCTTGATATTCAATTTGGCCATTCTTTAAAAACGATTGTTTTTAAACTTAAATGAAAACAAATAATTTTTATTTATAAAAAATAATAATATACGAGAAAGATAATTGATGCTGGAACCTAAATTGATAAAGTAATATAAGTGAGAAATAAATATTTGTCAAGAGAGACTTAAATTGTTGCGTGATGAATTAACTAAAATAACATACATTGAAAACATGCAACAGAGAACAAATTAAGCGATAATTAAATGTATTTTTTATGTACCAGGAGTACATATGCTTTAATACTCACTTATAATTAATATTATTTTAATTTAACCAATAATTTATATATTTATAAGAAGCAATATTTATTGAAAATTACTTAATGGAGTTTCCATTGAATGAAACAATTAAAAATTACAAATAAATTTATGCATTTAAAAGAGTTCACGATTGGACGAAGAGATTGATTTAATGTTCATGAGATAATAATGATAGCTTTAATTCAATTCAATTTTCCTTAAAATAAAATTAATTTAATTTAAGTTTTATGTAAATATAAGTTAATCCTGACAAAATATTATATTATTAATTTATAAATTACAAAAAATAAATATACTTTTCGCATTTCGCATTTTCACATATTTCGCTTTTTTTCATTTCGCATTTTTCAGTTTCGCAAATTTCGCTTTTTATTTTTCAATTTTGCCCATCCCTGTTCCCAACCTACGCATTGGACAAAGCGTCGAAAATTGTCCATTGTCTGCTATGAATAAATTAATTGATGGATGTTACCGGTGAATAAAATGCCTTTTAAATAACCTTTTTAAAGCTTTTAATTTTAATTAATCAATAATTCAGTTTAAATTTATTTGAAATTGTTTTTTCACGTATTTTTAGGAGATTATGTTATTTTTTACTTACGTGATTTTGTATTAGTATTTTTGAAAAAGCCTTTTTTAAAATTGCCGGATTAAAGTTTTTTAAATTCTAAGTCACTTTAAAATAAATTTCTGGAAATTCTATTCTTATGGCTCGTGACAAGATCAGAATTATTCTTGTAGGAAGCGTACTATGCAAAAGTATCATTAGTCTCATAATTTTGGTCTAATTATTACGTTTTTGATAATTATCAACAACAATCACTTTATTTCATTATTTTATTTAAAAGGAAACTTAGTTAGAAATACATTTTTATGTTTGCATTTTTCCCTTGTTATACATATAAATCATAATAAAAGTTTTTTATATTAATTGCATGCATGAAAAATTTGAAGAAAAAATATTTTTATTAAAATATTCGTAGTCTATCTATTAATTATTGATTTTCTTTTAAAGATAAACAATTTTCCAATATTCAATAAATGCGAGATGCGTTTATCTTTTCCCACCTAACAATGCCTTGACTAATTGTTAAGTATTAATTTATGTTGATTTACTATTTTATTATTTAATTATTAATTAATTATTTTTTTGCGTATTTTTGCAGTATTTTAATTTAATAAAATTCTAGGTTGATCTTTTTTCTATAAATAATTACTGTTTTATAAAATTTATTTTAGTTCTCACGGGCGGTGTCATTATGTCAAATCGGTTTTTACCTGAGATTCCTCAGAATAGTCCAGACTTCCTTTTTTTATAATAAGGTTTTTCAGTTTTCAAAAATTATTTTTGTAAATTATGTAATGAATTTTTTGGGGCTTCAATTATTTATTTAATCGTACTTTTTTCAAATAAATGTATACATATATTATATTAAAAAAGAATACAAACCTATTAAATTATTAGGCATTCATTTATTTAGCAAAGGAAAACGTGCATAAATTTAAATGGTGTTGTTTAACTTCAATTGGTTATTAAATTGGAGGCAATTATGTTTTTTAAATATTATTAATTACCTATTAATCGTATTGTTTTATTGTATTTATTTGTGTTTAAAATTTTGTTTTTGTACTAATTTAGGGAAGGTATTAGTTTATCAAAAATTTAAAAATCTTTTAAAGATTAAAATTTAAACAACAATAAAACTCTTTTTTTGTTTTGAGAACACTATTGTACAAAAAGATTTTTTAAGCATATTAATGAAATTTAAAAACCTTTATTATTATTTAAAATGAAGAATATTTCGATTAAATTTTTAAAAACCTAATTTTTTCGTTGATGTTAATGTTATTAACTAATTAATTTTTAACTAAAATATTAGAACAGCTATGTTAATAATAAAATATACAAAAAAGTGAATTAACCACAAAAACAAGAAACAAACTTGAACTATAATTTAATACGCAAAATTAAATCATTTTTATTTATAGAAATTTTAACTAAAATTTAAAAAATTACATGTTATGATGTACATAAGCCTTTCAGGAAGACTTGGAGGAATTGTCTTTTTATAACGAGAACTAAATTTAAGAAATATTAATTTAACTGAAAATAGATAAGACAATATATTAAAACACTAAATTTTAAAATTTGAACTTCTCAATGACGAAAATTAAAATTCATTTAATTAAAAATTTAAAAGAAATTTGCGCTAATCATTGACAACATCGTTTTTTGACGACCAGATCAATTGAAATGTTACATACTTAGTAATAAAGAAAGAAATTAGCTGAACAATAATTATTAAATCAAATAAAATATACATCTATGAACAAAAATAAAGTATTTTATTAAAAAGAATAATTTTTTTAGAAATTATCATAATAAAATATATTTAACTTTAAAACAAATTTTGTTTTGTGCTCATTTTGGAAATTTTTAAATTTTTTTTTGCTTCAGAAATAATTGAAAATAATTAAAAATTTTATTTTTGGTTCGTATTTAGATAAACAATACATTTGAGCGTTTTACATTTATTGTAATAAAAATTATATTGAATCTCGTAAATGAGCTGCTTTAATTTGTCAAAGTCTATAGTCAAAAAATTTTTATGTAAATAATCCAATTATATTTAAAAAGATTTTTCACACTAAAACGAAGCAAGCTTAAAAAATTTAAAAACCTTAATAAATATGAATAATTAAATGAATATATTGGTTTTATAACTACCTTTACAATGTCCCTACCTTGCCGACTGAAAGTGAATGGCACGGGTTCTTTACGATAGAAAATTAATAAAGTTTAAAAATTTAATGAATATTTTCGTCTGATTACATGATACAGATATTTCTTGCAGAAAAATAACCAAATATAAATTGAAATTTCCTTTTTTAAAAAAAAAATCGAATTTTTTATTAATATTAAAAATTTTCAATGCGACCCGCTCAATCTAAAAAGCGGAAAGCACCCCGAATATGAGATAAAAACATTCAAAAAACGATTAATAAACAAATTACTCAAGTTCTGATTTAAAAAACAACAATAAAGGAATAAAATTTAAATATGCATTATTAGCGAAAAAAGAATAGTTTAAAAAATGTAAAATACTTAAATAAAATAAAAAAAGTGAGAAGATTTAAAAAAAAACCTACTGTACAAAATTAAAATATATTGAAATGAACAAGATAGAAAGGAAAAATGCGAAAGAAGGACGAAATATTTTACAAAATTTACATCTATTTTTATGTTCTACTTAACCTATGTAATAATTATTAAAACGAATGTGCTAAAAAGCATGAAATATTCTTTGAAAACATTTTTTTTAAAATTGAACAAAAATTAATTAAGTAAAAAAATTTAAATATTCCTAATTAAATCATAGTTTGAAAAGTATCCAAAAAATAATAATTATAAGACAGTTAAATAAGTAAACTACAAAAATTAAAACATTTGACTCAAATAGTTCAAAATTTGAAAAGGCCAAATTCTTAATTTTTTTAAATTGAAATGCATATAAAAAGAAGTATTTAAGCCAAATATTTATTAAAAACCTAAATTCGAAAAATTCAAATAATATTGTAATAGTGCACCAGTGGCTTAAAACTTGAATTTTGCTCAAGTTTTTGGTAAAACTCTTTTACAAAAAACCGCTAACACACGGTTCGAAGTAAATAACAAAAGATTATCCATGCTTATTTATTCTGTATTTAGAATTAAATTGACGAAATAGGAGAATGAAAAAATCCATTATTTTTGAATGTAAAAGACAAATAAAAATATTGAGAAGGAGAATTTTGTAAATAAAAGGTTTGAAAAATAATTTTAGAATATTGTAATTGTATGATTTATATAAAATCAGGATGCCAAATAAAATTACAATTCAAATTAAATAGCAAAACATACAATAATTATAATATTAATAAATATTTTTAGATTGATAATTCAAAGTTAATAGGCATTTATTTTAAATAAATTCAAAAAATAAAAATTCCATTATATAACAATTACCCTAAAATTGATCCTCAAATCAAATTCATATGTATTTACAATGAAATTTAATTTAAATACAATAAAGCCTATTAAAATTAAAATATGAGGATCCGAAACTAAAGGTTAGACGGTACAACATGACATGCTGCATTTGCCAGGAATGGCTGAACGAATGTTACGCAAAATAAAATTTAAAAAAAACAATTTATTTTCGATTCATGTAAAATGAAAAATATTGAATATTGATCAGGAAAAAAGTATGTTAAACTTTATTATGATAAAATAATTTAAAAATAAGTAAATTTTTTGATTTTATATAATTAAAAATAAGTAACTTTAAACAATTATTTATGAAAATAATTATTAAAAACATGTAATTTTTTAAAAATAATTAAATTTCAATTTATTTATAACGTAAAAAATGAATATTGACCAGGAAAGAAGGAAGGGTCGCATGTTTGAGAATAAGGAGGGAGATTTGAATCATGTTTAAATATATTTGGAAAATTGAGATGTTTCAACAAAATAGTCGAATATATTTTAACTAAGTCTTATTTGCACTTTTTAGTACCTATTTCAGGATTTTTAGCATCTAAAAATTCGGTCTCTAATAATTAATTAAAAAATAAAATAAAATAAACCAATATTAATTAAATTGTTAATGCCCCTTATTAACTAGTATAGATTTAATGAATATTTTGTAATTAACAGCTGTTCGTCGGTGTAGATTTATCGATGATTAGAAGATGTGTAAATGGATTTGTGTTGGTTATTCTGCAAATAAAATTTGGGAGAAAACATATCTAAACAAAAGAAATATAAAAAAACTAATTATTTTTCTTTATTCTTAATTGATAAAATATGTAAATGCTTTTGTATAGTTTAATCTTTTTTACGAAATAAATCGATCGATTCGGAAAAATTGTTTCATTTTTTGAGCCCTTGAAATTTACGCTAATTTTTGGAAATTCATCGCTTCAGGGTTTGACTATTTAGTGGATAAAGCTTAAAAAATAAAGAAATCCGAGTTTTATTTGATTTTTCTAAATTAAAGATGAAAAAAAATTCTTCCAGAAATTTATGAAATTTTCAATTTTTCAGAAAAAAATCAACATTCCATTCTGAAAAGAAGTTTTCATAAATTAAAAAAATAGAATAATCCGCAATTTTTTGCATTACAAGAGATATTTTATTTTAGATATTTTTTATATTTTTATCTCTTTTTTGAAGAAAGTTTTAACAATAAAAGTCATTTTTTGATTCGGGACCAATGGGGAATTGCATATGGTTTTTGAGTGGAAAAAATTTTCACCCAAAATGCTCCAAAAATATGTCACTAGGGTATTTTAGGGCGCTGATCAATAATTTGAAATTTTGTTATTGTTCAACCCGCTCAGTGCAAGCTTTTGGGGGTGCTTTTTTATGGGGGTAACCGTTACTATTTTAATAATTTTTAAATTGTTTTAGAAATTTTTTGGAATTTATTTTTCTTTATTTCCCACTGATTTGGATCTAATTTTATTTATTTAAATTTATTTTAATTAATTTAAATGTTTTGGAATTATTTAAAATTATTTTTATTTTTTCACCAATTTTTCATTTTTTCTATTTATTTAATTTTATTCTGATTTTCCAACATTAATCAGAATAATTCTGATTATTCTAGATCACCACAGAATAATCAGAAAATGTTCTGGGATGTTCCGGAACGTTCACTCAAAATCAGAATTCTTCTGGTGTACACCGCCGGTTCAAGAAACAGTAGGTTAAACCGTTTGTGTTTCCGGTTTAAGCCAGCGATGGCTGAAATCGGCATTTGTGCAAGTAAAAACAGTGCCGGAAGCAAAACCAAAGTTATAATACACGGATTTGTGCGAAAACCGGATAAACCGTGCTCAAAGTTACAAAACTTTGAAATTTTAAAAAATTTAAGGGGTACGGAAAGGTTTAAAATAGTTGTAATTTGACGAATTTTCTTTTATTTATTCACAAAATTCAGCTCTATTTGACTCAATTTACCACAAATTTTTACGATTCCGGATTCTGGAGTTAGAATTTAACTTTGTAAAATTTTGAATTGTCATAACTTTGCGGGAATTTGAAGCGCACGCGTGCGATCTGTTGGATAAAATGTGTAAAGAATAAATAAGCCTACAAATATTTTTTATAATATTTAAATCTAAGAAAACTGACACTTTAATTTTTTAACTTCATAGAAAAAATTTAATTTTACACCAAATTTAGTGCTTTCTCTAAAGCAGTTTTCATTAGAAAATATGTAAAAATATTTATGAATTAAAATTAAACCGAAATATCTTTGTTTTACGAAAAAGAAAAATAGATATGCAATTAATTGTAATTTTTATTTTTTTAAATTATGTATTTTAAATTATTATCCAATTATAAAATGTATTTCTTTTTTATTTTTTTATTTATGGATCTCTAATAAATTTAATCAATTCAAAAATAATTAATTAATTATTTATAAAAATAAATAATGTTTATTTCAGTCTGAGGGATGAATGAATGTATTTTGAAATTTTGATCAGTTGAATAAAGTTTAAAATTTTTTTGCGAAACTATGAATAATTTATTAGCATTGACCATTTCTTATTTCTATACTGCTTTGTCCACTAAACACAAATTGATGGAGTGAGGAAAAATATTCATAAAAAGCTCAATATTAAATTTTTGAAAATTTTTAAAAATTAAAAAAGTAATTTTATATCAAAAAAGGTTTAACGAAAATGAAATGAAATGGCACATTGTTAACACTCACAACGGTTATGCGGGCAAATTGCTTAAAAGGCAGCTTGAAGGAGAGAAATTTTAAAAATTGAAGAACAATAGCTATAAAAACGCTGTTTTTAGAATAGATTGTTGCATTGTTTATTTGTTTAACCAATAAAATTTAAATATATATAATAAATAACAAATTATTTAAACAAAACCACAACCGTTTTTTTTAGCAATTTTGCATTTAAAAACAACAAAAAAAATTAGTTTAAATAGAAATCATTTTTTAAAGTAATGTGAAAATAAATTAAAATATTAAATTTAAGCAAAAATGTATT
This sequence comes from Heterodera schachtii, assembly GCA_023374025.1. NCBI lineage: Eukaryota > Metazoa > Nematoda > Chromadorea > Rhabditida > Heteroderidae > Heterodera > Heterodera schachtii. Next base: position 1,464,648 of record SIJG01000030.1, read on the forward strand.
TTGTCATCTCCAAGATTATCATTTTATGCGAAAAATTCAATTATTCCAGTAGTTTATGAGCGGAACATTTTCTTTATTAAGACGGTAATCAAAATTAGCTTATAAATTTACTTAAGTAAAATTTTGAACAAATATTTTTATGTTCGAGAAACATTCTCGCTTGTCTTTGTTTCTTTCGTGGCCAATCTAATGCATCATCGCGGATAATGGATTTGAAGCAAAGAATGAACAAAACAATAGGATTTCCAGGATGAAAAACCCAACAATTTCCAAAATAAAATTTATTAAATTGCTGAGATTAATAAAAAAAACATAGTGTGTTTTTTGTAGTTTTATTCTTTTTAAAAAATTAATTTAGTAACTCAAATAGTGTGTTAGATTTTAGCAAATTGTTTAAATGAAACAACAGCATTAATTAAAAAAGTAGATTAAATATAGCAAAAATGAATTTATTTGGTCTGATAAAAAGTTTGCTTAATAATTAGTTTTAAAAATGATAATGAGTTATAATTCAAAAATGACTAAACATCGAATGCAGAAAAAATAATTTATATAAAAATAATTAAAACTTGATCAATTCATGATTGTTACAAAATTTACTAAATATTATTATGCTTTTAATTAATTTTTTAAAGTTGCAAGATAAATGGTTGTAAAAATGGAGAGAGATTTGAAGGATGTGCAACTTCAGTTGAAAGAGGAAATAGTGAAAAATGCAAAATAATTATTGTTAGAAATAATTAATTAAATGTATTTTAATTAAAATGTGCAAAATTTGTGTAGAAAAGACACTATTGCGAGTTGCTCGAAAGTATGAATGAGATGAAAAATGCAATTTATGCATTATAAAATAATTGAAAAGAAATAAATTTAGAGAAAATATTCGACAAAAAGTGCTGAAAGTGAGGAAAATAAATTCTGTGTTTTTTAATAAATTGATTTTCCAACTTAAGTCTTTCTATCTATGCCTGAAATTTTCTAGTCCAAGAAATTGGTTAAAACAAAGTTTTAAAACCTTTCATTTTTCCGGCCTTGTGAGGGCAGTTGCCCCCCCCCTGGAAATGAAAAATTGAAATTTTTTCTGTTCAAATTTATAAGTTTTAACCAAATGCTTTAAAAATTCAAAAAACACATTTCCCGGCTACACTTATCGGCACCGCTTGATCACCAGTTTGCCTTTCATTTGAAGTTTAACTGCAAAGATGGCAAAAAAAATTCCTTTTTTATGCGAAAGCGTCTATAAATGTTTGATCAATTGGCGCTGAATTTTTCATATGAGACTGGAGAAATTTTTTTTGACCGGAAGTGAAAAAAAAGCTCTGGTTGTCTCTCCCGAAATTTTGTTTTCTGGTTACGAGCCTGTGCACAAATATTGCATACTAAATACTGAGTTCACGAAAACACTATTAAAATTGTTGAATAACACTAAAGTTATTTTTGATAAAATTAAAATTAAAAATTATGTTATTATTAAAGCTATAAAAAAATTTAGTACATATAATCAATTAACACACCGAGTCAAAAAATGAGACATGTGTCAATAAAGAGAGAGTTCACAGAAACTTTTTTCTCCAAAAGAAAAGTGAGTTTTTTCACCATTTTTTAAATTTGAG
>SIJG01000030.1:1467469-1493430 GCA_023374025.1 Heterodera schachtii
CAAAAATAATAAATTATGGTTATTTTTCTCTATCCAATGCAAAACAGAATTGTTTATTTTGGTCTAAAGAATGTATGTCTAAAAGATCTAACAAATTTTCAAAAATTTCGTAAAATTTTAGATCGAATGGTTGAATTGTTACAGATAGATCTAATTTTGCATAGGTCATTAAGAAAATTTTGTATCTTTTTATTCAGAATCAGTTGCTTAATAATTGCTTATAAAATGGTTTTAAACTTTAAAACATTTCAAATTCTACCAAATTGTTAAAGTTGGATAAAATCATTGTTTATATGTGTTATCAAATTCTCTTTTTAATCACAAATTTATTTTCCTAATTATTGTTGTTTAATTTAAATGATTATCATTTTCTGCAACTCACCATGAGAAATATAATATAAAAAGATGCAATCATTAATTAAATTGTTGTTGTTTATCAAAATTAAGATTAATAAATTATTTAACAAATTATTTAATAATTGAAGCGCACAGTAATTTAGAATATTTCATAATTTCAATAGAACATAGTTTACTTTATGTATTGAAGAATATTTGACTGATTAAAAAAAGTTTAAAAAAACAAAAAATTCATTATTACAAAATACAGTTCAACTTAAATAAAATGTACATTTTATAAAAAAAAACAATAAAATATTTCCAATAAAGTAAAATAATTCAGATATTCTTGTGCTACATTCACATCCAGGAGTACCAACAAAAATTACGATAGTCAAGATATGCAAAAATTGAACTAATGCATAAATATAGTTTCTTATAATATACAATAACTTGAATTAATTTACCAATAGAAAAATAAAACAATATCAGTAAAAACTAGCCGAGTATTGAAGCTGACTTTTCATAATTAACTAGATATAATTTGTAAAAAGCGAAATGACCAAAAAAAGCGAAACTTTCGAAAGGCGAAAAGACGAAATTTTTTCCTAAATTAGGTGAATTTGAAAGTTTCAAAAAAATTCACCTTTTTTAATGCGTTATGGTGATTGAGTGCTCTTTTGTTTTTTCATAAATTCTTTATGCAATTCCTGCTGCTTCGACAAATGTGAGGGGCGGGCTCGGTTTTTTAAATTTTTTTTATGCCATATAGTCAAAAAGCTTTCTAACTAGTATTTTTGCTTAAAAATATTAATTAATTTTCATAATAATAATTTGATTTGCTTTTATTTTTTATTTCTTTTTTATCATAAAAATTTTTGTATAGGATTAATTATAAAATGCATACCTATTGCATTTTTGAAAATTATTGTTTATTCTTTCCGTTATAAATTAAAAAATTTATTATATTAAAATATTATTGTGGCAAAAAAGCAATTTCAAGAAAATTTAAAAACAGATTATATAAATAGGAGTTTAATCAAAAAAAAAATGTTTAAAAAAATTTCTTCTTACTTTTTTGTTTTTTAAAACATATCTTTTTGCGGCGCGCTTTTTCTAAAGACCTTTAAGAGAAAGGTGTCCGGCGGTGCCGATAGGCGAAGCCTGGAAAAAATTTTTTTGTAAATTTTTTGCTTTTTCTCCCACGAAAATGCCATTGTTTTATTTTAAAAACCAAATCTTTAGAGGTGTACTTTTATTTCGCTTTTCAGCCAAAAAGCGAAAGGCGAAAAGCGAAAGGCCCAAAAAAGCGAAACAGCGAAACTTGCGAAAGGCGAAAAGCGAAATTGCTACATCCCTGGTAAAACTCTGTGTTTAAACTTGTCATATGCCATGCTTTTACAAAAACATGAGTGATGAAATTGATTTGAAAAACCATTTAAATATAGTCGCAAATATAAACAACAAATATTAAATCATCAAGTAATAACATACTTAAGTAATTAAAAAAAGAAATACTAAAAAAGATTATTAAAGTTATTGAATAAATGAGTTTTTAATAATTATGAAAATTAATTTATTAAATTTGCCATTATTTTTCAGAATTTGAACAACAATTAATTCATCACTATCTATTAAATCAACAAATAAATATGTTTTTAATAACACCTCACTATTTATTTGTTAGCATATGAAAATGATTTTTAAATATATGCAGATTATAAGAAATAAAGATTCAAAGTCAAAAGACAAAATTTTAAATTATACAGCAATTTCAAAATGAGTATTAGTCTTCTGTTGAGCTGGATTATTTTACTAACCAATTTAAATGGTTAGCCGACATTTGCGGACCGACATTTGCGGACCGACTTTTGCGGACCGACATTTGCGGACCGACTTTTGCGGACCGACATTTGCGGACCGACATTTGCGGACCGACTTTTGCGGACCGACATTTGCGACCGACTTTTGCGGACCGACTGCGGACCGACTGCGGACCGACATTTGCGGACCGACATTTGCGGACCGACATTTGCGGACCGACATTTGCGGACCGACTTTTGCGGACCGACATTTGCGGACCGACTTTTGCGGACCGACATTTGCGGACCGACATTTGCGGACCGACTTTTGCGGACCGACATTTGCGACCGACTTTTGCGGACCGACTGCGGACCGACTGAGGACCGACATTTGCGGACCGACTTTTGCGGACCGACATTTGCGGACAGACACTTGCGGACCGACATTGCGCACCGACATTTGCGGACCGACATTTGCGGACCGACATTTGCGGACCGACATTTGCGGACCGACATTTGCGGACCGACATTTGCGGACCGACTTTTGTGGACCGACATTTGGGACCGACTTTTGCGGACCGACTTTTGCGGACCGACATTTGCGGACCGACTTTTGCGGACCGACTTTTGCGGACCGACATTTGCGGACCGACATTTGCGGACCGACTTTTGCGGACCGACATTTGCGGACCGACATTTGCGGACCGACATTTGCGGACCGACTTTTGCGGACCGACATTTGCGGACCGACATTTGCGGACCGACATTTGCGGACCGACATTTGCGGACCGACTTTTGCGGACCAACATTTGCGGACCATTATTTCTGGGTTGAACTGTCTAAAAAAAACAAAAATTTTGTTTTTTTTAAATTGAGTGACCAAATTGGTTTTATCTGTGATTTATATGGCAATTTTGGGAAAAAGATAAAACTATTTTTAGTTTTTGTTTGTTATACCGTTTTGTAGGGCTCATCGAGCTGTACAAAAAAGCCGCTGGTAGCGGCACGCTTAGTTTGGGTTGGACATCGCCAGGGTCGGGAAGAGGCTGAGGGTCCTCCGGCAGATGTGCCCGACTCATGACGGGCTCCAAGTGAATGGATCAAGGTCCGGACCCGGTCTGGGAGATAGCCCTTGAAAAACTGAACAAAAAATTGTTCTTAACCGGGCCGGTACGGGTTCCGGATCAGGCATTTTTTGTGCCCCGAAAGTGGTGCGATCGGCTTCCGGAAAATGACCAATCGATCACTGAGTTTTTTTGTGGATCGACCTAGCACCTAAAAAATATGCACTAAATTAGAAAAGGAAAATAAACAGAGAATTAAAAAACAAAACAACCCTTAAATATTATAATTAATGTACTGATAAAATTATATGAAATATCAAAAGTAGAAATGATTGATAGCATTAAAATAAAAAATTATATTGTCCAACAAAAAATCAATCGCGCAACACGTTTGAGAAATGAAAATTTTTATGGAATAATGTTTTATTTCTGTTAAAAAAATCAAATTTAAGAAAAATTATAGCAATAAATCTATCAATTGAGTGAAAAATACCAATGAATTATTTAAGTAATTATATAAAATCTTTACTCATTTGTTGAAAGAGGAATCAAGAAAACGTGAAAAAATTAACTTAAAAAAATACGAAAATTAGGAGAAAATATAATCATCTTTAACTAAATCTATAATTAAAAACATTCAAGTTAGTTTTTCAATTAAAAAAATGCAAATAATTAATAAAACTTTACCAAATGAATAATGAATATGCTAATGATTATAAATTTAAATCACTTAAATTTATATACAAATTATAAAAAAACTATTTCCAAAATTTGGTCCCTAAAAAATATTTAATAAAATTCTAATCTGAAATTTAAATGTTTAAGTTGATGGACAACAGGCAGGACAGGACAAAATTTTTGAGTCTATTGTACAAAAGTCTATTTGAGCTATGCGAACGAATCAACCAGCTGCTCTATGTATAAGAGATTTTCTCAAATTAATGAGCTAATGAATTAGGTGAAATTATAGTAATTAAGAAACAGAATTTTCCTTTTATTCAAATTTGAATTTTACAATATTTTCTCGACTTATGCAACTTTAATTATTTTTACATTTTTGAAAATATAAATCTGCACACAAAAAAAAAAAAATTATGTATAAAAGTTCTTTGCTGAAGATTAAATAATGAATATAAGAAAATTTAATTTCATTTACAACTTATATAATAATATATTTTTGAACTTTTTAATTAAAATTATAGAAAAATATTAATTAGAATAAGATTTTTTTAGTTAAGCATTCAAATTTCTAAATAACTTAGAAAACATAATTGAAGAAAAAATTATTACGAATCTTTTATCAAATATTTTTTAAATTATCCTTCAGAACTCGGTCATAACAGTTGGTGCAACTAGCCACAAAACTACTACCGGCATACCAAGACGTGGATAAGATCTCAAAACATGTAACAAAGCTGGAAAAGCATTTAAAAATATTAAAGAAAAGAAAAATTATGAAACTCAATATATATTTATTATTTTTTAAATTCTGGTTTTATGCCATTATTTAATAAAAAAAATAAAGAAAAATTCACAAAAATGAATTAAATTACTTCCTACTTATATAAGCTTTAAAAAATATTTAAATGCTCTTAATGGCTCAATAATGTTTACGCAGTAATGGACGCGAGTAAAAATAACGCTATATTTATTTATTTTTTATTTTAATTACGATATTCAAGTAGAAATTTTAAATGTCATTCTTTTGTAAAGAATAAATAAATTCAATATAATTAATTCTTTTGAAAAAAAAATTAATAAATTAGAAATATGTATGAGAATAAATTTTCTTAATTAAAATCATATATTCATATTCATAGTTTCAAATGTGAAAAGCTCAATAAAATAATTTAATTATTTGAATAATATACACAGAGTATTGTTTACGTCAGCAAATAATGAAAGAAAGCTTTTTCTTTTTAAAATTTCAAAAATTAATTAAGAATATTAACAAATTCATACAAAATAAAAATATTAAATTATAATTCTAAAATATTTTTTTACAAATAACAAAAAAATTTATTTAATTAATTTAACGAGTTAATTCCCGCAAATATTTTGAAATAATTTTTGCAAAATATTGTAAAATTAAACAAGTGTAGAGAGCATAATATTAAAAATAATTAATTTAAATATAATAAAGATAATTTTCGAAATTTGCTCTCATTTGGAGACCCAAAACGTTTGGGGATTTTAATAAAACAAAAAAATAGTCTAAATTTAATTTTATGCCCAAAATCAGACAAACTTAGGTCTGTTTAGCCAGAGCTCTATAAGCATGCAAAATTTCAAAAATTAGGTCATTTGAGTAAAGTTATGGCCAAAAGTACACAAGGGGCCAGTTTTTCGAATATTTTTGGCCATAACTTTTTTGAAACCTAATGTGGAAAACTGGACTGAGTGGCTTGTGTCGCCAGGTAAGCTGATCTACTGGTCGGAAAAAAATTCTAAATTAATTTCAATTGATTGTTGATTGATTAAAGTTTAAGATGGATTTTGTTTTATTTTTTGTAATCAAAATTTAAAAAATATATTTCTATTTTACTCTAATTTTTTGACATAAAAAAATTTTTTTTTTTTGAAAAAATACTCTCGTCTCATTTTTTGTATTTCTCATGTTTTTAGGGCGACTCTTGTCTCGTGTCCCCCCTCATCTTATGTTTGTCTCGTTTTTCTCGTGTCTCGTATTTTATTTTCCCTTTTGCAATATCCTTTTGAACAAAAGATAGAATGAGCTGGATAGAGTTGGTGAATTGCAGCTTCGGACTTACAATTTTTTGATTTAACCATTATTATTTAGGCGAAAAATTGGGATGGATGGCCGGATTTGAACCGCCGCTCGGGGCCCCTTACGTGGATCCGTTGTCTTAGCCACTAGACCACATCCACCACTGGAGGGATGACTGTTGTTTTAGGGTCATCTTTACTTCATTGGCCCCTGTTGCTTTTGCTCACACAGCATTTTGAGCTCCCACAGCTATTCTCGATCAGCCATTACTAGGGCAGCAACTTTTAGTGATGAAAAATCTCGAAATATAGTTAACTAAAATAGTGAATAAAAATGCCAAACAAGGAAAAAAATTTGGAGAAGGATTTTTGAAAAAATATTCCCATTCTTAGGGGTGTATTTTTAAAAAAATTTAGGTCGATTCTTAGGGGTGTCTTTTTTAATTTTTAGGTCGATTCTTAGGGGGGGGTGTATTTTTTGAAATTTTTTTAGTTTGCTTCTTAGGGGGGTGTTTTTAGTTTTTATTGCTTTTTTATTAAGGAATTTTCCAAAAAATGTCGAAATAGTGAAAAAATAGCGACAAAACGCCAAAATAGTAAATTTTCACTATTTTAGTGACGAACTCCAAAATAGTGTAGCGGCCCTAGCCTGCCTTTACAACCATTTTTGCAGCTTTGTTTAGGTGAAATAATATAAGCAAAAAACATTTTGGTAAAATTGTTTACAGATTTAATCCAAAAAATTGAAATTTTTGAATGTCCTAAAACAAAATTTCGTCCTTGCTGTGCCGACGGTGCCAATGGTGAAATTATTTGATTTTAGACTTATGCAAACATATTTTCACCAAAAATAATTCAAAACGCCAAAAAAGTTAAAAATGTCAAAGTTTTATCAAAAGTGTTAAATTTTTCCATAAATTTTTATTTATATATTATTATTATTATCATTATTATGAGAGAAATCATTCAATTGTAATGAAATGAAATAGTAAAAATATCAATATTTCTTTTTAATAAACGTCTAGAATTTGTGAATGAAAATATAATTTATTTTTATAAATATTTATAAATTATTTTGATTTGATTCTTACCAAATAAAAGAATATTATTTTTTTTTAAATTTAGCAATGAATCTGTGCATTTTACCCATTTTAATTGCCTTTTTGTTATTCAAATTGAAATTGGAGCGGATAAGAAAAAATTTGAGCAAAAAACATTTGACGAAATATTTCAAAACGGAAGAAAATATTCAAGAAAAAATGAAAGAAAATTATGTAAAAATTTGTAAGAAAATTGGAATATGCCAAAGCGTAACTGAACAATCGAGTAAACAATTTGGTATGAATCCAAAAATATTAACGGAGAAAGAAAAAATGGGAAAAATTAAAATGTATAGGCAAATAAAAAATGAAAATCTAAAAATGCGTGACGAGAAAGTTTCAAAAATTTTAAAAAATAATCGAAAGACCATTTGCAATTGGAAGAAACAATTTAATAATTAAAGAAAACTGAAAATTAAAGAGATAATCTTTGAACGCTTTTTCTTTATGGTAATTGTTATTGATTTGCTTTGTACATTTTAGAAAATAAATTCATTTCCATTTTTTGGGGGTGGGGGCCGAAGTGGGGGAGGTGAGCTGGGGGTAACCAAATCGATGTCCATATCGATTCTCGCCCTCCGCTCCACCAACCTTTCCAACTTTTCGAGCCGTTCGATAATTGGAATTCTAATTCTCGTTTTGGTTATTGATTCAAATTTTTCTTTTTATTGTTAAAATTAATTTATAATAAATTGTAGTTTCTCGATTAAAAATATTGGTTATTTTTATTTTTATAGTAAATAATGATTCCTTTAATGTTAGAATTTCATAAAATTCTTTTAAATTTGGTCTTTAAATATAATAGGTTATTTACACGCTTCAAGTATCAATCAGCTTCGTTACTAAATCTATTTACAAATTACGTGTAAAAAGTGTAAAAATGCGAATTTTCTTTAATTATAATAGCCATCTGAGTTCTTAATTATGATTTTTTAATTGGCAATTTTTTGTATTTAATTCGTTTTTTATCTTATAATCAGTGAAATAAATGCAATGTTTTTTTATTTTCGGCATCCATGAATGGTATAAAATAAATGTTTTTAAATAATAGAAAATTATGCATTTAAAATTTTCGGATTTTTAATTTATTTTTTAAATTTTTATAGAGAATTAAATATTCTTTATAGAATAAAACTATGAAAATTGCTTTAAAAATTTTTAAAAATATTTTCATTTGATAAGATACTTCATTTATTTAAATAATTTTTTTAATTTTCAAAACAAATTGTTTTTTAAAGTTATTTGTAATTTAAAAAAGCTGACCATATATTCATTATGAGAAGCTTCATAAATAAATTTTAAATTCATTTTTTTTTTGAAATATTAAATATATATTCTTTTTTAGTTTGATTGGTGCTATGTCATTTCGCGACAAGTGCAAAAAGGGCACTTCGCGATAGTGCAAAAATTGGGCACTTCGCGAAAAATGCAAAAATGTGGCATTTCGCGACGGTGCAAAATGAGCACTTCGAAAAACGTTCAAATTTAACCGAAAGAGATCGGGACTTATCAGTACGGTCTCTTTTGGGTTAAATAATTTAAATTAATAATTAATTATGTGTGTTTCGGCCCTAAAGCGTATAACAGACAAAGCCATTAAGAAAAATAAATATTTATATTTATTTATTTTATTTAATTTTTAACTAATTATATTTGAATATGATTCAATGAATAAAAAGCAAATCATTTTTTTAAATTTTAATACAACTTGATCAGATTACTTCTTTATGGTGATCGAGACCCTAAAAATACATTGAAAATCGGGGAAATTTTCGAAAAATTCCTAGGGGGTTAGGAAAATTTCCTGTAAATTTGAATAGGCTCACTGGAAAAAGCACAAAATTCTCTACCGAATTTCCCTTTGAATGGTAGGGCTACGGCTTGTACATAAAAAGATATACTTCGGATGAAAATTGGACAACTCCCTAGGTATTTTTTCGAAAATTTTCCCTATTTAAAGCCATTTTTGACTTCCCTGATCACCATGAAGGAGTGATCTGATGAAGTTTGTGTAAAAGACTTTTTTGATCGCATGTTTGAGTCAAGACTTTTTTCCATCACGTATTTAACCCAAAGAGATACCGTACTGATGAGGCCCGGTCTCTTTCGGTTATTTGCACGTTTCGCGAAGTGCCCATTTTTGCACTGTCGCGAAGTGCCCAATTTTATTGATTTTTATTTTTGCACTTGTCGCGAAATGACTTAGCACCGTTTGATTTATTGTTGTTGTACTTCTATTAAAATTTATTTACTAAACAAAGGGTTGCAATATTCCACGCTTTGGCCGCTTTAAGTAAGTGGTTTTAACATGTTCAGTTCATTTAAATTTTTTAAAATAACGATTAGATAATTAATTCAATTTAATAAAAGTATTGCATTTAAAAATTTATCATTTTGACAATATAATGCCTTAAATAAAAAATAAATGCATAATTCTATAATTTATTGAAGAGGAAAATTATTTATATAATTATATTTAATTATTATTATCTTTCTATTATATGACTTTAAAAATTTCCTGTCATCCTTTTTTTTTATATGATGATTATTCGCGTAGATAATTGTCCATATATATAACATTTCAATAAAATTTATAAATTACTTATTTAATTTCTTAGATCGTTAATTCTGTCAATGTTATTAATGAGGTAGAGTATTGACGAATGTTCCATACATAGCCTTATTGCTATAATTAAAATTAATTGATTTGCTTTCATTTTTAAAAAAATTTTAAATTAATGACTTTATTATTTTATGTATATTTTTTAAAATTTCAATTGTAATATAAATTAAAAAGATATTTTCATGGCTTCTGGATTCTGTTTTTGAGCATTGATTTTTTCGGCAACAAAAAAACAAGTTTACATTATATATTGCTGTCAAAGAAGGCGTAAATTGTTCTGTTTAAAAAATTTATTTTTGCATTATTGAATTTGTTGGATAGTCTACAAAAATTACATGTAAATTTTATTAAAAGTTTATGTTATATAGAATCCTTATTATTTAAGATAACTCAAGTAAACATTGCCCAATCTGGTTCTTCTTTGAACCGTCGAAGTAGCATTTATTCATTAACTTAATTATAATTTTCATCATAAGATTTTAAATTCTGCAAAAGTATGATAGAATACAGTATACACGTAAATTTAATTTATTTTTAATTTTAATTTTTAAATTATTTATTGACGTAATTCTTCTGCGAACTTAACAGCAAATAAAATAAAAAAAATAAAATATTGATATTTGAATGAAAAAGCTATAGTAAAAACAAAATGGGGATTTCGGGGGTCTCTGGGATACGAAATATGGAATATTGTGGGGAATTGATGGTGGGCCAAATACGGTGTGGTGTCCAAATGTTGTCAACGTTGGAATAAATATTTATTGAGAAGTAAATTGGGAAATCCGGTGGAAGAAAATGGAGAGAAGATATAAAATTATAAGAGAACTGCAGCAGAAGATTAAAATATAAAACTGACAGAACTGACCAATATAATGAGAAAGAATAATGAAAAGAGGGATGAGGGATCATAAAAGGTTAAGCACCCGACAAGACTCGAACCTGCAACTGCAGCATACCGTGCTGAGCTCTTACCAATTGAGCTACAGGTGCCCTTTCAGCGGATCCCTCAGTGATCTTTTCTATCCTCCTTTTCCTATGCTGGGGATGCTGAGGGTCATAGCACATAGGAGGCAGAGGGGCTGGCTTGGGACGCCGGGGTAGGCACCAGTCCGCTGTACATCCCCCCTCTTCTGTCTTTGTATTTGGGGTATGATAATTTTTTTGGTGAATGAGGAAAATTGACACAGGAATGTTTTTCTTTATTCGCTGTTTTATCGCACTCAATGCGAAATTTTGGCCGTTGTTTTGGGAAAATTTTGGGTGGACTTGTTTGGCTTAAATTCGGGCAAAGATTCGTATTTATTATGTTCATCAACTTTTGATGAAACCAAATTGGGCTGAGAAACGTTTATCAAATTAACTGATTTTGTGAGGGCTGAAATTGTGGTAGAATTTTTCGGTTGTTTTTGAGAAAAAGCTGAATTTATTTGAGCAATTTCTTGATTCAATATGTTAAGTCACCATTAAAAATTTATATTTTTTTGCCAATTAGTTTTTACCCAATTACACTTAAAAAACGATTAGTCGTGAAGCAAATTAAATGTCATCCACTTTTTTATTAAATTATTTTTTGAGAATTTATACATACAATTTAAAATATTTTCGGTTTATAAAACAAAAATAAAATAAAACCTTTATTATAAAAATGTCGGAGCTATTTGTTTGCTAAAAAACCCAAAAAAAATTTTAAAAAAAACTTAGTGAAAACATATTTACAGAAATGATTCTTAAATTTACATAATTTATTATCTTTTATAATTTCATTAGATTTAAAATAATAATAAAATAAAATGAAAGAAATAAAAAAAATTTCTAGTAAAAGATAAAACAAAAATATTTATATAATCTATCATTTATCGGTTATAAGAAAAATAATATTAAAGAAAAATGAAAATATTTTGACAGAACATTGTAAAAATATTTCGTTATAGCTTGTTTAATCTTATTAAAAGATAAAAAATCAATTATCATGCTTGATCTCTAATACTTTTATCTTTGTCAAATATTTTTGTATTTGTTTATGACTATTTTTACTGCCTAATTTAATTGTTAAATACCATACATATTATTAAAATACTGTCCAAATAGAACATATTCACTAGTCCTCATACAATATATATTGATTGCAATAAATATTTATTTAAATTAAAAATATACATTATTTTTTTATGAATATGCAAAATTGTGGAATATAATTGCGAAAGAAATTTATTTAAAATACGTGATTAAATTACATAAGAATAATGCCAATAAAAATCTTTAATTTAAAATAGTGTAAAAATTCGTAATCACAAAAATTACAAAAATAAAAATACAATTAATGGCGGTAATTCTCTTTGGTTTGCGCAATGAATATACTTCTCTGTACGCCACACTATTAGTAACAAAAGAGAGTCGATAAATTTAAGTGACTCGAAAATTTATTTTATTCGCCGTAATAAATAAATTTAGGTGAGAAAAAAAATCAAATAAGAATACTTGAAGAAATCTAATCACATCACTATTATTATTTTAATTCTTATGATATTTGTATAATATAATTCTTTATTAAAAAGTGAAAATACAACTAAAATTATAAATTGAATAAAATAAAAAATTATGAAAAAAAAAGAAATTTATTTAAATAAAGTAAATAATATTTGAATCGTATTAATCTCAAATATTCAAGCATTCTTCACACTAAAAGGAAAGTTGTTAGACAAGAATATTATTTAACCAAATATTGAATAAAATAAAACTAATCGGTTTCCAAATTATAATATTATAAATATATTGACCTCGCTAAAAATAAAAGTAAAAATTGATTAGAGAAAGAAATTTCAAAATTCTCTTCATTTACAAATATAAAACTTTAAAGAATATATTAAATTTATTATTAGTAAAACAAACATTTATTTTAGATACATTAAAAATTTATAATATTGATAACGAAATTAAAACCCAATGAACCTTAGAAATTTCATTTATATTAAAAAATTAACATGTAGAAAGGATGCGACATAAAAACAAAAAATACTTAAAATAACTCAAAAAAATTTCATCAGATTAAAAATATTATAAATTGGAAAAAAATTGAATAATAAATAAGAAAAATTAAGCTTTTTGAATGGGTTAAGTGAATAAAAAATGTCTGAAAAGACAAATAATAATATAAGCCTTAATTAAATTAAAATATATTTGGATACAGAACAACTAAAAAAAAGTTCAATTAATTTATGAACAGAATTATGTAAATTTTGTGAATAAAATAATAAAAGCCATTCAAAGAAAAATAATGGTGTAAAGCTGATAAGAATTTAAAAATCTCATTACCTATACAATATACATAAATTAATTAAAAAATATTGCATAAATCAGAGTTAATAATATACAAATAGGACAAAAATTTACAGTTATATTAATGAGACTACTAATCGCTCAATAGGACCTTTCATCATCGAGAAAAAATATTGAAATGGAAAAAAAAAATTAAGATCATAAAAAAGAACATGGAAAAAAATATTAAGATCATAAAAACAGAACATACATTGTTCACCATGAGAATATATTTCTAAAGCATAAAAATGTATCTTTTAAAAGAAAAAATTAATTATTTATTCCCTTAATGTAATAAAACTTGAGATTGTTGCTTTGTTCGGCGCATGCGATTATTGAATTTAAATTAACCAAAAAATACATCAAAAATTATTAAGCCATAATTTAAATTTAAAATTATTCCTAAAATGCCTTTTTTAAGTCATTAAAATAAGAAATAAAATTAATTTTCTAAATATTTATTGAGTTTACTTGTTCATAAAACAAAAAAAAAAGTTTGTAAAAACAGAATTCGATAACATGCAAATAAAAATAAAAATAGCAAAAACAATCAAAAAAAAGCATTCATTAAAAAAATATTTAATTTCCAGAACATTTAAATATTTTAAAAAATCATGAAGGAATATCCTAAAATTTTAAGAGACAAAACAATCAAAGAATTTTTAAATAAATGTAAGAAATTAAATATAATATTCTAGGCGGTCTCGAGTAATTTACAAAAAAAAAAATAAATTAAATTTAAACATAAGCAAGCTAAAATAAAAAACTAAAATGTTGTTAATGTTGCTAATTTAAATACGAAATAAGAACGATTACTTTTTAAACGAATTTAAGAGATATTGTCCAATGCATTAGTCTATATGCTAGGTACACAACGATCATTCAGATAAATTAAATAATAAAAAATAATATTCTGAATAAATTTAATCAAAGTTTTTTGTTAAATATAATAATTAATGAACATAAATTTAGTATTCAAAATCTATATAATATGCAAAAGGAATATTTTTTCATGGAATTAAGGAGAAAGAATATTTGATAAGAATTTTGTGATAATTTCAAAAATTAATAAAATTTTTGTTAAAATAGAATTTGACTAAAAATTTATAAGAATCTATAGAAAATAATATTTCTTGCTTCATTAATAATTATTAGAGTCCGAGATTTCTGTATCTGCCGGGCCGGGATGATTTTTCTAGATGAACCGGTTTATGGGCCCTGCCTCTCAAAACCAACGAAAACCGGTCAACCAGGTTTCAGATTGCCGGGAAATTTGGGAAAAACCCACAAATTTAATCAATTAACAACATTTGCAGATTTTTCTGTTATGAAATTTATAAAAATAAAATGTATTAGAATGATAAATAACATTTATTATTTATTTACCAGAAAAAATTCTCTGCTTCACTGCCGGTTTGACTTATATAATTCATATATATTTATTAATTATTAAAACTATAGAATAAAAAAATTTGTAGAATTTAATTAAAGCAAAATAAAAGAAAAACGAAATAAAAGCTAAATCTGTAAAATAATTTTATGGTAACAAATTAAATTCTAGCTAAACAAATACTGAGCTGAAATTTTTTTTATTTAAGTTTGAGAAAACTTAATAATTAAAAGTAAAATAAAGTTTATTTAATTCATAATAAATTTAGAATAAAAAAAGACAAATATTAATATTTAAATTCATAGCATTTCGAGGAAAAGCAAAACTAAATGACAATTGAAATTAATGCAAATGTAAGAAACTATAATTTTTATTTTTATGAATATGTACATATGGGAAATATTCAAATGGTGACCAAAATCAATTTCAGGGAAAAAAATATAACAAATATAAAACTAAATTTACTAAAATATTTGCAAATATTGTTTAAGAACTAATAAATAAATAAATTCATTAAAATATACTCTGTCTTAGAAAATAAATAAATTTAAAAGATTTTTTATATTTTTCTTTAATAAGATATGTACATTTATTTCAATAAAATTTCATTAAAATAAATAATGCATGACCCGAAAAAGAATATCATTTCTTAGTATAAAAATAATGTAGGCAAATTTTAGTTAATATTAATAAAATTTTTTAAGTTTCATATGAATAAATAAACCAGTATAAATATTTAACTATTGGATCAAAGGTCTTTCTGAAAACAAGAAAAAATTTTTTGTAAAATCTAATTGGAAACATGCATTTATAAATTAAAAATAATAAAAATAATCAAAAATATCTTTAAATATTAGCGAGAAGTAAATCCAATAATTTTTAAAATCAATTAGGTGATTGAATAGCAAGTAATTTTGTGTTAATCTTTTACGAGAATTATCATTAGCGATGATTATTGAGAAAAGAAATTCATGACCCAAAAATATGATGAAAGAAAATTACTTGTTCAAATGCTTTTCGTTCCTATAAACAAACACGGCACAATGCATTACATCTCAAAGAGAAAATAAAATTTAAAACAAAATTTTAACTTCAAACAAAGTGATAAGTTAACAAATACCTGAAATTTGTGTACCGCAGCATTTCTGCTTTTCAGGGCTTAAAAATGTTATAATTTATCTTCTAAGGAAAGGAAATAATAAAATTTAAAATTAAAACTTTTACCATAATTAATAAAAATTCATAATTCAAAAATATAAATATTAACCTATTTCATTATTATTTAAAATAAAATTTGGCTTCATAGAAAAAACATGCAGTTTATATTCTAGCGACTATGAATTCATATATGTTTACATTCGAAAAAAAATAATAATTTTTATCTCTTGAAATACTACTTAAGAATAATTCCGAAAATTTTTTGTTGAATATATACTTAATATTGAGGTCCATCAATTAATGATTAATCTACCCAATAATTGTAGCAAAAGAAAAAATAACCTTATTTTAAGCTAGAAAACGCGAGGTAATCAAAAAAAAAATAAAATTCATAACAATTCGTTTTTTATTCCTATAAATCTTTCATTTATTTAGGCTTTTAATTTAATCTTTTGTTGCTTATTTCAAAGTCATTTCGTATATCACTTCCAGCATGGTACGGGCGGCGCACGCGGCGAGCGGAGGGGGGGGGGGGGGGGCGGCAGCCCCCCCCATTCAAACACCCAGCGAGAAAAAATTGCTTTTTTTATTATTATTTTTTAAAATTAAATATCATTTTTTAAATAAATTAAACGCGAATGCCACGCATGTTCCTGTAGCTGCTGCTGCACGAACAGCCAGCCACGCACCATTAACTGCTACTGTACTAACAACCGCGACGGTCTACACCGTGACGGTTCACCGTTTATAAACGGCTAGGCTCGGCACTCTAAACTCGGCACGCATGCCCTCAGAGCCGTCTAGTTGCTTTTTTAATATTATTGCTGTAGATGTGAAATTAAATTTTTATTCTTCATTTATCTTGAAATTTAATGTTGTTTTATCATTATTACAAAAGTATTCACCTTTTTGCTACTTATTTCTTTTTTATTTTTGTAATATTATAATCTTTTGTCCTTATTTAATAGTTTTTGGTTTTATTCAAATGAAAGGACTTAATTTACTTTTGCATTCTATTTACTTGCTCAATTGCTTCAAATCGAATTGCGCCCACTTTTGCTCATTAATTCGGTTATGGAATTTAGCTGTTAATCAGATTATATAATATGAAAATTCTTGATAACTTTTGTAATATTATAAAAAAGCAAAATGTTTGACTAATTATTAACATAATATTATGGTAATTACTTTTCTTTAATGGATTTATTTTCCTCAATATAAATTTCCAATGTTTTATTTTTAAAATTCAAGAAAAATATTTACAAGTTAAATATAAACATTTTTTATATTTTTAAAATCTAATTCTTTTCATTTTTTAAATCTAGGGATATGCAACTGGCGCCTAAAAATTTATTTTAAAATTGCGAATATTTTTTGTGTGTAAAGAAATTTTAAAAATTTTATCAAAGCCAAAAATTAAAAGACACCTGCTAGAACATAATTGTGAATGTAATCCAATGGCTTAAATTAATTCTTAAATTAAAACCAATTAATTAATTTTTAATCAGCCACTTTTTTTTATACATTTTGAATGAGGTTTTTTATTATTTCTTTGGCATTATCTACAATGTGCTTAATAATAAAACCATATTGTAAATTCTTTTTATGCAAAATTAATTATTATGCTAATATTTTAAAAAATTATCATTAAATTTTTTCAAAATAATAAATTTTTATACTGCTGAAAATTTTTACTTTATTTTAATTATATGAAATATTTTTTTACTTATTAATGATGAATCATTATTAAGTATATGGCTTGTCTATTTAAACTACATAAAATTTAAATTTATTAATGGTTGTATTTTTGTATTTATTTATTGCAAAATTATTTCATTTAATAACAAACATTCGTACAGTTTTGATAATAATTGTTTAAACATATTTTATTATTGAAGCTATTATACTGATTATTATAACTTTGTATATTTATTAAATTACTTCTCGAAGATAGGAAGGCTCTTTTTGTGCATTAATGTTTATATTTTTTAGACAATTAATCGTGAATCGTAATTATCAACATTTTTTTATAAGTTTCAACAATTTGTGAATAATGGTATTTTTTAACATAAAATTATTATAAAACATTAATATTGTTCAGTGCTTAATTTTTCAACTTCCTTTATGTTAATTTAAATAATTATTGCAAATACTAATCGTAGTCGGTTAAATCTATTAAGATCTATCTATTTTTATAATGATATTATATAATATTTTTTTCTGGTAGAGATTTTATATGAAGAATTTATAATTATCTTAATAATAAAATGTATTGTAAACGAAATTTACATTTTATTAGCTATCTTCAGTTTTTTATGAATTGGGATAATTTATGTTTCTTAGCCGAGTGGTTGTTGAATCTGAAATTTCCGCAAAATACAATCCATTAAATACTTGTTTTTACCCGTTTAAGGTTCGCGTCAAATTCCTTTTTCATTAAACTGTTTTTATTTGTGGTGAGCAAAAGTGACAAAAGTATCAATGTTCGTAAAAATTAAATTTAAATTATTTAAATTTAATTTGCTAACTAATTAATCATAACTTTGCTTAAAACTTAGTCTAATTAATTCATATTGGGATTATATTATAGCTTTCAATAAAGATGGGGTCAAAATAGTGAAGTCTAATTTTTTTTTTGTGAAATTTTTGATTACAACTTTTTGTAAATTTTTAATAATTTTTTAAAAATTAGATAAATAGTAGAGAGCATGTAGAGCTACAATATAATACCAAGTGAATAAATTAGACTAAGTTTAAGCAAATTTACGATTAATTATTTAGCGAATTAAATTTAACTAATAATTAAATTTAATTATTACAACATTGATACTTTTGTCACTTAGCCCATATCGATGATTTTGTCATTTTGTCCTAGCACCGCTTTTATTATTTTATCCATTAATAAAAATCCCTTTTAAATTTTTACTACTTATTTTTCTCGGTTACTACTAATAAGTTAAAGATTTTCAATTATATTATTACCGTAATTTATTTAAATTAAATGTCAAAATATTTCAAATTTTCTAATGGTTAAAATAAACATAGTATTAATTAATTTTTATTATTCTATTTCTTGAAATTATAATTTTATTTTAATTCAAAGCTTCTAAAATAAATTGATAATTTCTTGTTTTTCCAATATTTGAAATTTTAGTTATTGCTTGCGATTTTCTTATTCGATGGCGTGATTAACCAATCAGAGATCCCAAAATATATGGTTATAACTTTTTATCATTCTATTTATTATTTTCTTAATTATAAAAGAGCTTCTCTAGTTTTAATTTTTTAATTATCCGATTAAAAATTAAATTAATAAATGCAAAATGAATTGAAACGGTATGAAAATCTCGGAGAAAATGACGAATTTAAAAATGCAGATTTTATTAACCAAGTTTAGAAATTTATTTAAAATCTATTTAAAATGATTGAAGTATGTCAGTTAAGTATAAGTAATAATTGACTAAATAAATTTTATAATTATGATTTTTTCAAAGTTCTTTACACATCGTATTTCGATTGGTGTTGATTTTATGTATCATTTTAATTATAGCTCTCAGAATTATCTCATGTCCACCATATCTATCACTTCCTATTCGTCATTCAAACAGCATGGAAAGTCTTAGAACAGGAATTATGATTATACTCGTTCGAAAATAATGTTTTCAATAAATAATCAATAGTATAATCAGATTAGAAATTTATTTGGTTTATAATCTTTGGTTTCATGCATGAATCCTTAATTATTTAATATAAGGCGAATTTAAATGTATTAAATTATTGTTTTAAGATTATTTATCTGATATACCAGTATTATTTGTGATTTTTTAAAAACGGTTGAATATTTAATTAACAATTATTAATTTTGTGTCAAAAGCGTTTTATACCATAAAATCATATTAATGTAAAAAAAAATTCTTTAGGTCTCAAGCTCAAATTTATTTTTAATGTTTTGTTTAATTAAATTATTTTATTTATTAAATCTTGAGTCAATGCATGGTGTTTAATTTCAAACTTGAAAGTTGATAAGAATATATAACTGAAATAATGAGATATTTTAGAATTTTTATGAAATAATTTTATTATATTGTTGAGATAAATATTACATTTAGTATTTCTTTTTTTGTTGAATTTTAATTAATTTTATTTTTTAAACAATCAAATATTCACAAAAAAAATTTTTTTTTGCTACCGATTTTATACGATATTATTTTAAATTTTGCACAGCTAATAAAAATACAAGAAATTTATGAAATAATAATTTATGAAACATATAATTGTCTAATAATTTAGAATAGGCAAATCTCTGATGCTTTTTCTATGCATAATATAATATGAAAACTGAGTTTTTTAGTACAACTTTCTATTTCATTATTTTTATGAGCTCAATAAATAATTTGTTAGGTAATTATTTTTGAATATTATATAAATTTTACTGATTTATTTTTTATAAAATTAAATTAATGATATTTTTATTTTATAATAATTGAAATAAATAAAGGTTATATGAAAGTATTTTATACTTTTAATTTTATTTTGTTTAAATTTACGCCAGAATAAATTTCAAATAATATTTTCTATTCTAATTATCCGGCGCTGTATTTTTTCTCGAATCAGTCAATTTACTTATTCGAATGGTTTTAAAATTATATATTTCTACTTTTTTCAGCTAACATTTTTTGGTATCATTTAGGTGCGTAGCGCCCGCATTAGCGAGCTCGCGCCACATACTGGCCGCCCTAGTCGAGTGTGCGGTGTTTAGGCCAAAATACACTCATCAATTCACTTTTAGTTTTACATTTCAGTCCCGTCCCTTACGGTCATTTTTTGAGGTTTTAAGGACCTTAACTCTCGTAAACTACTTTTTTAACCAAAGATTTTTTTGAATCCGTCATTAAGACCTGAAGAATCGTTTTCTATATTTTTGGTTTCATTTTTTTCCGCCAAAAAATACTTTTTGATTCCTGCGTTACAGACCTAGAGGCGTCGAATGATAATATATATCATTCGTCGAATTTGGTGAGGTATTAGTATTCTTCAATTTTTTAAATTTTGTTAGTTTTTCAAATAATTATTTTGGCAAAACGATTAAAAAATTAAAAATATATGTAAAAATATATTTTAAAATTCGCACTAAAAGAAAATAAATAAAATATAACAAATATAATATGAAAGAAAATTAAAGAAAATACTTATTCAATTTTGCCTTTGTTTCCGATAACAACAATTTTAAATAATGAATTTTAAGTAACATTACCGATATGAAGAATAGTAATTAAACAAAATAACATAAATATTTAAAAAGGACTGCATAATTTTTGGCGACACTTTTATCTTTATTCTCATGGAAATTAAGAAGTATATAGTAACCGTAAAAGAATGGAACAATAAGGACGGATCCCAAGTGAGATTGTAAAAATTTGGATAAATATATTTATAACATTGTATATCAGTTAATATGAAAAAATTAAAATATTCAAATCAATTCTGCGATAAGCAAAACAATGGAATAATATGAAAAATTTAATAAAATATTTTTACTAAAAAATCTGAACATTAAAAAGTTTCTAAATAAATTAATTTTCTTGGCAGCTTTTTTGTTTTGAGTTTAATATTTTAAAGACAAAAAATGCATTTTCAAAAATAAAAAGCTTCTTTTGGCTAAGATGGAAAATTATGCTGGCCTCATTTTAAAAAAAACATAATATTGATGAAAATGGGAAAAAAAGCAACGAACTTAAAAATAAAATTAAGCATAACATGGTAAAAAAGATGCAACTGTTAAATCTAATTAAATACAAAAAAAATTGATTAAATAATTTCTACAGTATGTTATAATTAAAAACATATTTTACAATAAAATAGTTAATATATTAAGAAAATGTAAACTTTGTCGTATATGTAGACTTTGAAAATCAGTAAAAAATAATATTATTTAAAAATAATAATTTCGACGGACACCCTCAAACTTTTAAACACCAATGTCGGAACATACTTAAAAATTATTTAAAATATTTTGTTTCAATTTTGTTATTACTATCAATTTAAATAAACGCTATTACAAAATTATCAAATATTAAGTAAATTTAAAAACTATAATTTGTCGCGATAATATTATTCCATCTATATTACCATAATCAATTACCATTAAAAATAAAAATTAAATTTAATGCAATTAAAATAGTTTTAAATCTTAAAAATAAAATGCATAATTTTATAAGTTTAACAAATAAATGAGAAATGAAATAAATGCCAGTGAGTCTTGTTCAATACCTATTTTACAAAAAGTTTAATTTGTAAAAAAATTTAAAAAGATAAAATTAAACATTAGATAATGAAAAAAATAAAAAATAAACCAGTAAATTTAATTTAATAAATTTAAAATTTTAATTTATTTATTAGCTGTGAATATTAAATAATTTAACAAATTATGTATTTTGGCCTCATCGCCTCATCAACTGCAAATTATTTCTGAAAGCATACGTGATAAATTTAATGCTTGAATTTTCTAATTCCATTTTTAAATAAAAGCATAAATACAAATAAAAATATATAGCTAAAAATCATACTTGATAATTACTTTTCATAATTAGGCTTAGAAATGTGAAAAAAGTATCATAACATGAGCATAAAAAATTAGTTTTAATTCCAAAAAAAATTAAATGTACTGAACACGTTGAAACCACTTAAATACAGCGCCCAAAGCGTGATATTTGCAACCTTGCGTTGAGTAAAATTAAATTTAATAAAAAAAGCATAAAAATTATATAAATGAAGTAAAAGAATTAAAATAAATGTTAAATAAATTGAAAAAAATTATTTATCATTTTATTATTTTTTATTATCACGAAAATTTAAATTTATTTATTTTTATTAAAAACAACATGAGTGTAATTTAATTTTTTTTAATCGATGTTTTAATTATCTATTTTAAATATAATTTCCTATAAAAATGGACATGAATGTAAATTACTTCAAAACTATTTATGAGATAATAATTAATATATCATTTATTTCATTTTATGATTCTTTCACAAATATTATAATTATATTTTTAATAAAAAAAATTATAATTTGCATAATATAATAAAGTCTTTTTGGCTTTCTAGTTCAGTAATTGAATTTAACATTCAATTAATTAAAACGCAAAATATAATCTAAAATAAAATAAAGCAACAAATAAATAAACAAATGAATGTTTAAATAATAATTTTTATAAATAATTAAAAAATTTTAAATAAAAAATTGTATTCTATATATAAAGAAACTAGTAACATGTTTTCATGCGATTAATAATCATAAATATTAATTTATGACGAGTATATAGTAAAAAATTGTCATGAATAAACGTAAAATAATTACAAAATAAAGCGCTATTTGATCAATATTATGTAAATGATAATTTTAGAGACGTGATCAGAACATTGTACAAGGCGACTCGAACTAAAAGTTGTTTCAGGCTTAATAGTTCGCCGCGATACACTGTTGAGGGGTGAAACAAGAAATCACGGGAGAATGCGCGAAACCAAAAAGATATTTTAAAATAAATGAGCATATGAGAATTGCCCGATTTGATTAGTGATACAAAGAGAACAGATAATATAGTATAATTTCAAAAATGTTAAATGAAACTAAATTAAAAAACAACAACCAGTTATATTTTCAGTGTTTGTCCAAAACTTACATTTTCCTTTTAAGTTTATAACAATAAAAACAAAACAAAATAAAACTAAATTAAAATCAATTTACATTAACACAAATATTAGAACTCGACATAAATATAAATTGCTGATATTAATTAAAACGAAATAAAATTTTAGCCAAACCAATTAATAAAATAAACACACAGAGATAATGATGACGAAGTTGAACCTATAAATGCCCTAATCAAAAATAACGTATAGACGACAATTTTTTGATTTGAATGGAACAAATACCCTTATTTTTGTACTATTAAATTATATATTTTTTAAATTGCATTAATCAATATTAAAAAATTCAAAAACCGTCTTTTAAATAGCGCCACAATTTCCTACTTTTTTTCCTCAGAAAATATTTTTACCACACTTTTCTCGTCAGATATGTGTTAAAAATTGGCGAATAATTGAGCTACAACTGAAATTGGGTTTTTTCATTTGTTCATTTTAATTTATTAAATTAAAAATTATACTTATTTATTTTTGTATTATAAAAAACCTAGGAGTTAACTGACAACAACATTATATTTAATCGAGAAATAACGGGAAAAACAATCGTCGTATTAATAATATTAAGGAAGGTTAAACATATTTATCCTAAAACGAAGATTAATTTTTTAATGATTTTTTAACAATCTTTTTTATTTTTAATTATTATGGGGTTTTCACTTGTCTTCTTCAATGTTTTTTTTTTGATACGACTTCATCCTTAATAAACTTTTTCGTTAAATAATTAAACAATTATTCAAAAATGATGTTGGGTCGGTATTTTCAACTGACGTTGGTGAATTTTTCTTTAATATTTCATTTGTAGTTCTTTTATGTAGTTGCTGGATATAAATGTTTTAGGGAAAGAGTATAAATATAAAATAATCTATATTTTAAAAAGTTCTTGTATGTAAAGTGTTTTGTGACTAATGTGCTAGAAATTTTTATTTAACAATTTTCCACAATAAATTATTTTTTACTTTTTTGTAGTAATTAAAGTGTAAATCGGTTTAATAAAAAAGCATAATATAATTTACATAGATCATTTTTTAAAATTATTTATTCAAAAAAGATAAGCGTATGTCGCACTAAGTTTTTCCTATAAATTTTTTAGTTAATGTATGCCTAATTGTGATTTTTTGTTTTCTTTCATTTCTTTTTTATTAGATTTATTCTTCTTTCTCTTGTAGAGGGTCAATTTTTTTTGTAGCTCCTTTTTCATCTAGTATAAAAAACTTTATTATTAATTTTCAAAATTCAGGTATGTTGCTGAATGAAGTTGACCATGAGCTTAACTGTAATTGGATTTATTACATAATTTGATTTTTATAAGTTTCATCTTATTAAATATTTAAATACTTGATAAAACAAATTTTATTAAAACTTTTTTTAAAATTTAATAAATGTTACAATTTTAAAAATAATTTTAAGCTACTTATGATAAATTACTTATTCAAAACTCAAAAACTTTTTATAAATAATCAAAATAAAATATGTGCATTATATTATATTTATAAATTTTATTTCATTGTTTAAATATTTAATATAATAAACGATGAAGATGAGATATGTGAATAAACGAATTTTTGTAAAATTTAATAAAATAATATTATAAAAATAAATCTTGATTCATTAAGCTTTTCATAACAGAATTTTATTTAATTCTTCAAATTACGATATGATTTTTTATTTATTCTCATTTTTGGATTCAATATAAGACAATTAAGATTGACAAAATATGAATAAAATATTATTAAATCTTTTATTATAGTTTCACTTTCGTATATATTTAAATTGAAATTATATTAAAATATTTATTTCATGAAAACATTTTTTAAAGGTGCTGAGTCGTTATATAAAAACCATCAAAAAGGGCGTTATATAAAACACCATAAATGCAAATTTTCTACAAAAAACTGCCCATAGCTTTTGTTAAAGTCAACCAAATTAAACATTCTTGGTATCATTCGATAGTCCTAACAATTTCTCTACAAGCTCATCTCGATTTCAAAAAATTTAGTTATGTTTGAGCAAAGTTATGGCCAAAAGTACGCAAGGTACCAAGTTTTCACACATTTTTTGCCATAATTTTTTTTAAACCCAATAAAATTTTTTGAACAGGTAGGGCTATCAAATTATATCAAGCTTATTAATTTTGTTATACCATACAGCTGAATATATTTTTAAAATTAAATATAAAAATCGAAACCGAAACAAAAATTAATACAAGAATTGATACAAGAATTATAATAACATTAAAATAATAATTGCTGAATATATTATTTTATTTAGAGATTACACAAAAAACTTTTATTAAACAGATTAAATTAACATTTGAAATTCGTTTGCTATTACTGATTATGGACTGAAGCAACAGTAAAATGTTCACCTGACTAATTATTTTTAAATATCGGGGATCTAATCTATATTTAGCACATATAATTTATACTTTTTACAATTCTTGCCATGCAAATAGTTTCTTGAGGCGTTTTATCCATGCGTGTAAAAAAAAGCCGTTTATATTATAGAATTTAATATAAACAATTAATATTAATTTAAATTAAGGTTGGAATTTAATAAATCATATAAAAAATTTAATAAAAATAAAAGCAAAAACGGTAAGTAAACAGAAAATTGAAATTTAATAATTTTATTTTCTTCACTTATATTATTTAATATTAATTTTATTCGTTGAAATTTTCTGTTTGGTTTAATATTGCCAAATTACTATATTTGTTCATTAATATATCTAAATACATTTAAT
>SIJG01000031.1:0-10358 GCA_023374025.1 Heterodera schachtii
TATACAAATTATCAACAGCAATTCAAAATTATTGATATATCTATGGTTTTCAGCATTTAAAATTAAAAAAAATCATTATCTTTAACTTACGATTCTAAAAATAATAAAAATTAAATATCTCCTCAATAAAATACATTTATTAATAAGAAAAGGGCATTCACCCCGCTGCCGGGAATCCGCGCAAATTAGCATGAAAAAAATTAATTAATTAAATTTTTTAAAAAAGGATATTCTTTTCAAATAAAGCAAAGATGGTTTCTTTTTTGATAAATTCACTTCGACAAGATTTTATTTAAAAATTTATTTTTACTTAAAAATATTCTTATTATTATTTCAACATAAAAATTAAATGTCTAACAAAATTGTTTTTTAAAACAAAATAAAAATTTTAATAAATTCACTTTTTATTTTTGTAAAATTTGATTTACTTGGTAAAACTTGTTATAAAATCAAAAAACATTTCAAAAATACCCCTCAATAGAAAATTGTCAATTTGTAAGTGAATCAAGTAACCCAATAAATAATATAATATCGTGTACAATATAAAAACTGTAATAAATTTAAAAAATAATATTAAAAATATTAAAAAATCAATGGAAAAAGATAATTAATCAAATTTTTGTAGTAAAGAAATGATCAGAATGAGAAAATAATAATGGAACAAATAAAATATTGTAATCGGTTCGCAAAAGATTTCAACAATTATATATTCTGAAATTTAATGAACATTATTTCACAAAGAATTATCAAAAAATGATTAACATAAATAAATACTATTAATCCTTAAGTATAACGGTGTAAAAATTATATATTTAACTTTAATAAAACCAAAAGACACCAATTGTAGACACCATGAAAAAAACATATTTCTGCACATGAGAATGAGTAAATGTAATGCCAAACCAAATTAAGCAGTTACAAAATAATTTGGAAATTAAAAATTATTCAATGCATAATTTATAACTTACATCACATCTAATAGAAATTCATAAATAAATATAAATTAAAAATATTCGAAACATTTTCGTTATGAATTAAATTTTTAATTAGTAATTTAAAATGCGTCTCATCCAGACACGATCATAACGCAAAACTAAACTTCAACAAGTTAATTTATAATAATTATTTTGATATAATTTATTTTTCCAAACAAAATCTACAAAAAAACAAAAATAAAACAAATTTTAATTTTAAAATTTATCATTAGGTTTAAAATTAATTAAAAGAGTAAACTTCTTTTCTCTTTTAATTATTCATTTATCTTCGCTTTTTAAGAAAATACTTGTTTTGGACAATAAAAAAATGATTATAAAAAAGAATAAAATGATAATTTTTCATAAAAATTACTGAATTTTGGCCCGTGATGAGTCAAAAAATCCAAAAATTGGTCCACTGGGTCGGCGGCCTCGTTGTCGAATGAGTGGAAGTAGAAGCGGCGCTGGTTGAACGTCGGCGCCTCTACTGGCACAGCTGTGTTGTCTCCGCGTGCGTTGGCAAACGGTGGTGAAGACCACTGGCGCAACTGTTGTCCCCTCACCATCCCTGTCATTTAAAATATTCGAAATTAAGCCAAATAAAAAATTCTTTATTAGTTTAATACTTTAAAAAAGTATATGCCTTATACATTTTTAGAGAATTTTGTCTTTATTTTCTATTTTTTTATAATAATAGATGCCCACGGATTGGCTTTGGGCACGGGTCTGACTTTTTAATTAATTTTCTTTTTATTTTATTTTTTGAATCCAGCTTTAAGATTAATTAAAATTTATTTCGGCACAGCGTTCGGTAAATGGTATCTATTCCAAATTTTTACAGGTGTGGTGGATAAGTGATTTTTGTAAGATATTATAGGGAAAAAGGCTCAGGTTCGAGTCCACTACAGAAAACCAATATTTTTAATTAATTTATTTTTTCTTCTAGAACATTAAATTGGCTATTTTGAAAGTTTTCCCAACAAAATTATATTTGGTAACATTCAAAAATTTTGATAATGTGTCTAAACAAATGTTTAACATCTTGAGAACCATAAAAGTTACTAGTCTTTAAAAAATTAAAGCTACTTAGAAAAAGTTTCACTTGGCCATGAGCTTTTGAATGTTATTAAAATTGTATAATTTCGTTGGAAAAATTTTCAAAATAGCAAATTATAATGTTCTAGAAGAAAATAAATAAATAAAACTTTGTGTGCGAAATGGTCAAGATGAATAGTTGATAGAAAATTATCCTAAAAAATTACTATAGTAATTCATTATAAAATTATCGTTATTATTATAAAAAAAATAAAGCATATAGAATAAAAAAAATTTACGAATAAAAAAATATTATCAAATTGAAAAAGTAACAAACATAAAAGAAAAAGGTAAAAAAAAAATCAATATAAGCACATGTATTTTAAATTGATATTTATAACAAAATAAATGGAATATAAATAAAAACTTACAAAAAATAAATTATAAAACATATAATTTAAGATGAAATTGAAATAAAAAAATAAATAGATAATTTATATTTTCTACATATATTATAAAATTAAAAAGTTCAATCAAATTATTTTTATTCGATTTCAGAAAAATTGATTTAATTCATATGCCATTGATGATAATAAAATTTAGTGCGTTACATAGCACTTTCTGTAAAAATACTTATGAATTAATTTACATAAAAAGTTTAAAATAATGGATAACTCAAAAATTTTGAAATCTTTTAAAACCAATAAAAGTTGAAATAATATGCCTATTATTTTAGTCTCTGCAAATTATGAAGAAACATACTTTTATAGGCATTTGAATCAAAGAGATAAATATTTCAGTTAAAAATAAATATCCATGAATATAGCATCAGCAAATTATATTAAATTATATATACCAGCAAACAATAAAATAAATTAAAACCTCCTCCGGAACACTCAACTGTTCTATGAAATGTTATGACATAAATGAATGGGCTTCACCGATTTCTCAGAAAAACTTCCGTACAATATACATTATAATCTAATATAACGGCATGAATTTATTAATTAATCAAAAATCTTATCATTAATTATATTTTTAAATTATTTAACGTTTTATAAATGCAAAAATATAAAATTTATACTAGGCATTCAAAAAAAAAATTAAAAATAGTTCTTAATTAAAAAGTAACAATATATAGATTTTCAACAGAATATCGTTTAAGAAAGAATAGCAGTAGCCAAGGGATTTTCAGTATTAATTAGACTAATAAAATAATTTTTATTATTTAAAATCAAGAAAATTTAATATTTAAATATATATTCAGTCAATGAAAGAGAAAAACAAATTTAATTTTAATTTTAATAAATAAATATTTGTAGAAAATGAATACAAAATGAATTAAATGAAGAAAATGCGCAAGCAAAATAATAAATCATGTCGCTAAGTAAATTAAGTATAAAGTTTAAAATAATGGAAAAGTCTGAATTTCGAAAATCTTGAAATGATATGCCTATTATTTTAGGCTATATTTAAAGGATTTATCGAACTTAGTTTTTTCTATAAAATGATAATGCTTATATTCTGCAGATTGCAAGAAAATAAAACAATAAATATAATAAAAAGCATGAAATAAAGTTTTTGAAAGAACTATTTCGACTTTTGCACTTCGTCGAGAGAATTCAAAAATTCTTTGCAACAAATAAATAATAGCCATAATTTATTATGCTAGAATATAGAAAATAATATTTTTGAATCAAAGATAAATTTAAACATTTTACAGTTAAAAATAAATGTCCATCAATATTTGAACAGTATAATTATATTAAAACAAAACTACAAAAAACCATTTTAACTTATTTAACTCATTCAAGTGTTTTGAAAATTTATTTTAATAAAATTCTATATTTAACGAATGGAGAATTGTGATTTAAAATTAATATTAATTTTTAATATAAAATAAAAAAAACCGAATCAATAAAGATGGATATTTTTAACAAAAGAATATATAACTAACTTACTTAAAAATTAATGATAATAAAATATTGACTAATTTGAAGAACAAGTTAAAATATGCCATTGGCTTGCAAATAATTAGCTTATGTCAACACACAATCCAATATTTAATGTCAATGTAAGAACTCAAAAAACTTCAATAAAAAAATAATATAGAGATTTTATCATTTTATTTTAAAAGTAAAATATTAATTCAAAATGAATGGAATAACAAACCAATAAATATATCATTTAAAATTAATTTAAAATATGTCAGTTTATGTGTCTCCATATAAATTTAAAATGACTTATTTTTAATTTCGTGCAAATAAAATAAAAAGCATAGTTGAATAATTATCGATTAGAACTCAGGATGGGAACAATAGAATATTCGAAGTTGAAAAAGGACTTTATGTAAAATTTATATTACATAAATTATATGTGTATATAGAATTTAATATTAAAAAATTCTTTTGATAAAAAACATTATCTATATTTTTGATTAGAATTCTACTTTTAAACAAAAATAGAAAGATGAATTTTATCCATCTAATTTATAAAAATAATTCTGAGAATCAGCGATGATCTTGACAATTGAGCCTTGAAAATAATACAAAAAAATCAAATATTGAATTTTAGTAATGTAAAAGTATTTAATCCACTATTCTATTTGTGTCCAAATGAATGGGAAAATGCGAGTGCTTAAAAATATAATGTAAAAATTTTTAAGTGTTTTCGTTGAATGTGAAATAATTTATCGGGTTTGGACAAGAATTTAAAGCCATTTACTTTAAAAAAAATTAAAATTTCAGAAAATTTAATAGAAAAAAATCCAACAAAACCAATTAAAAAACAAACCTCTAATAACAAAAAACGAAGTATTCTGTACAATTTAGACCAGTAGAATCCGAATGTAGTTTTGAATATGGCCTATCTTTTCAACCTGAGCTTGTACTGCTTCACTGTACAGGCTCATTGAGAACCCAGAGTTCAAATCTAAGGCCATGTTCGGACTCATCGTGGCCGAATTCCCCTGTTTAATCAAATTGAAAATTTCCAACATCACTTATAAAAAATTTTGTACTCGGTGGTCTTGGAAAATGCCGTTTTTGGAGACCACTTTAAGACTTGGACCTCCAATAATTCATTTAATAGGTATTAAAATTTTAGTCTTATTATTTTTTATAGTCCTAACCTTGCTCTATGTATAATTAATAAATATAAAATTCAATATATATAAGAATGGCGGATTTTTGAATCTGATTATGTTTTATTCAACATAAAAATAAAATCTCGAACAATTTTTCGGGGGACAAACTTATGTTCCACCCTAAGTAATATGAGTCCAATTAAAATATTCATATATTTTTAAAGTAAATTTTTAGCTTATTAATAGGGACCGAATTTAATGGACAATATCAAAATAGGATTATAATATGGGCGAAAAAATCGCAAAATATGGACGAAAACGCTGAAATATGGACAAAAAAAAGAAAATAAGGACAAAATCATTCGCAAATGAGTAAAAAATACCAAAAATATTTTAAATAAAATAAATATTATTTTTTTTCCATGTTTTAAAAATTAAAATTAAAATTTTTAGCAATTATTAGAGTTATCGATAAATAATCAAAATTTAAATAAAAATTTAATTTTTTATTTGCTAATGACTAAATGGAGTTAGAAACAAAAACATAAATACAAATACGAATTTTACACATGAAAAATATTAATAAAATTAATTTAAATAATTATTAAAAATGTTTAAAAAGTCCAATTTATTGAATTAGCATTTAATTATAAGGAATCAGAGAATTAAAAATAATGCATTCATAATTTATAGCCAATACCAACTTGAACTGAACTGAGCGTATACATCAAGAAAATTTATTAAGCAAAAACAAATTTACAATTAAGCAAAGAATAATAATATGCATGAATTAAACAGAAAAAAATAAATTTGTTGGTTTTTAAATCCAACAACGAACATATGAAAAGGGCAATAAGCAAAAGCATTTATAAATTAATTTAAAAAATCAAATTAAAAATCTAAGAAATTTAAAAAAAAAAAAAGAAAATTAAAAGTTAAACAAATGAAAAGGTAATAATTAATTAATCTAGTAGGTAAATTGTAATATAATAACTATTATAAACAATTTGTATTAAAAAAATATATTTTTTAATAATTAATTAATTTAATCATTTTTGTTTTAGATATTTCTTTTAAAAAAGTTATATAATATATATTAAAAATTGAAAGACTGAATAGTCATAAAATAAATAGTGTATAATAATAAATAATATTCAATTGCATTTAAAAATATTTTATTAGTAATTTTTTTTGTTTATTTTTATTGATAACGGTTAAGCAATTTACTTATATATTAAT
The DNA here is from genome assembly GCA_023374025.1 of Heterodera schachtii. Lineage (NCBI taxonomy): Eukaryota > Metazoa > Nematoda > Chromadorea > Rhabditida > Heteroderidae > Heterodera > Heterodera schachtii. Next base: position 6,334 of record SIJG01000031.1, read on the forward strand.
ATAAAAATTATATTAATTTTATTATCAAATAGAAGAAAAGACCTTCAAACAATTTTTTTATTTAAAAAATTTTTTGTTTAATCCTTTTGTTAATAAAGGTTAAGTTTTAACATTTTTTTGTTAAAAATACATTTATTTTTACTTTCTAATTAATATATTTGTTTGGGTAATAAATAAAAATTTACAAAAATTATATCACAAAAAACCGACACCGGCGGAGGAAGGAGAATTTATTTAATTTATTTAAATCAATTGAATATCATAACATAAATTGAATTTTTTTTTTAATTTATAAGTTGGGTTTTTTATAAGCAGGCTTTACACTTGACAAATATTCCGATAATTTGCCGATGTATTACATAAAATATGTAACTTATATTAATTGCTACAATTTATTTATATAGAAAATATACAAATTATTTTCAATTTATTTTCAAATTAGATAAATCAAATTCCTACCATTTTTTATTAAAATTTTTTGTTTAATTTTATTTTTGTCGATAAATGTCAGGTTTAGAGTTTTTTGTTTTTAAAAATCTGCTTTTTTTATTTTTATCAATTAAATAGAATTTTATTATTATTATTATTATTATTATTATTGCTTTCAATCTATGCCTTTAATGTGTTTTCTTTAACAGTTAATTTTCTCAGCTGACAATTTATATATTTGCTTTGTTTTTTCTTTAGGTTCTGATTATCTGTTGTACAATTTTATCTGCTACAGAATTTTTGTTAAATTTTTCAATTTTACTTTTTTTCAAAATTCTTATTTTGTTCTTATATTAATTCATCAATTCTATTATTTTTTAATATATAATCTTGCATTTTAATACGCAGAGTTAAAATTGACGTTCAAAAGACCTTCAAATGATTTTTTTATTTAAAAATTTATTAGTTTAATTTTTTTATTACTAACGGTTAAGTTTTAACATTTTTTTTTCTGAAAAATCTGTGTATTTGGTTTAAAATGTTTGTCTTATAATGTATACAATAAAGGTTGAAATTACTTTCTTAATTTAATTTATTTAACTCTTCTTAATGCACTGATGTGCTCGTATTATGTAGCGGATATATATAAATTCTTTCGTTATATGTATTTTGCTATTCTTTCTTATTATTTTTTAATATTTGGTTCTATGCTTAGGTATTTAAATGTTTTTTTGGCAGCCAAATGCTAATTACTTGTCTTTTTGTGCCAATTTACCAATTCTCTTTAAAATTCATTTATTAATTAATTTAATGTGTTCTAATAAAAATCGTATTTCATTAAGTTTTTCTATTATATATTTTTTCTTTTGCATGTTTTTCCTTGAGTTAATTAACCAATAAATGATTCATAATTTTTGTTTTTTATATTTTTTAATTTTTTATTACTAAAATTCATATTTAAACGTTAATAAATAAAACATTAAATAATTAACAATAACTTTTAAATTTACTTTTTTATAATTATTTAGAAAAACAAAAAGAAAATTATCTTAAATTAGAACAAATATAATAAAACAACTCATATTAAAAATGCATTTTTAATCTTTGATAGGCTTCAGAAAGATATAAACTGACAGATTTTAAAAGAAATACAAAACAAAAAGGAAATTCAGTGAGAAATATATAAGCATAATTTTAACGGTGCAATGTCAAACCGAAAATATGCTCAGTGTCAATAAAACATTAAATTTAATTATTTTAAAGCAATTTTTTTAATTGAATATTAAAATTTCTAATAACACATCAATTCCATCCTATGGCATAAATTGTAAATTAATAAAACGCAGCATCAAATAATTATTAAAAATTTAAGCGCAAAAAAATAATAATAATTTAACAAGAACCGAATTCTAAAGTTTAAATAAATTTATTCAAAAAACAAAATCAACTAAAATAGTTTATTGTAATATCATGAAAATCAAATATCTTTACATAATTTCATATTCACAAATGATTAAAAAATTCCAAATGAATATTATAAAATAGCAATCGCGACGGGATTAAAAATAACGAAGTATGTCAACATGAAAATAGAATAAATAATAACTATTATTGGAATTTAATAATTAATTTAATTTATATAAATTTAAAAAAATAAATGAAAATATAAAATTAGATTATGAATTTATATTTAATTTAATAAAAATTTTGTATATATTCAAATTTGATCAAATTAAAATGGAAACGAGAAAAAGTTCAGCAAAAGTCATTTGGCGAAATATTTGGAGAAAAATGGGAAGAAAAAGAAGAAAAAAAACGAAATGAGCAGAAAAGAGGAGATTATAATTCTAAAATATTATAAAATTAAAGAAAAAATAAAGGAAAGAGGAATAAAATACCAAACAAAAGAATGGCATAAAATTAACTCAAAAATTGCAAAAAAAAAATTGGGGACAAACTTTAATTACATTAAAAAATGGGTTAAAGAATTAAAACTTAATCAAAAATTATAACCTTTACGAAAAATTAAATATCGAAAAATTTATTTGATTAACGAGATTTTAAAAAAAATTCTATACATTCATTAATAGGAGACACCGTTAATTAATGAAAAGAATCCACCGCTATTCAATTAATTTAAAGAAAGAAAATTTAAAGTGAAAAAAGATTTAAAAAAGTTAAAATGACCAGAACCGCAGCGGAAAAAGACCAGTCACGAAAGTTAGCTCAGACAACATGAGACATACACAAGAATTACAAAATCATTAAAATATTATAAGAAATATAAATTAATTAATTATTCTTTTATCTTATAAATGAACAAATTAATATTTAACATTTTTCAGTTAATAATTAATTTAAAATATATTCATAAATTTAAAAGAAAAACTTATATATCTTATTTAAGTTTATTTCAAGCAAATAATAAAAAAATGTAAATATTATCAAAAAATGTCAATTCGATTTGCTTTTTTAAAAGAAGAAGAGCATGGATTTTTTTATACCCGACGGAGTTTAAAAAATAATTACATTTTACAATAAAAAGTTAAAATGGCAAAAAATATTTTTGCAGATTACCGGAAACAAAATTGATTAGCAAAACGCAATAAACTAAGGAGATACGAATATTTATGTAAATTAAAGAAAATTCATATTAAAACATTCTACAACATTTATTCTATCACATAAATTTTACATTGTATAATTAAAATGAGAAATAATATTAAATAACAGAAATAAGAATGAAAATTTTAGTTTAATAAAAGAAAAGATAAAAGTGAATCAATTTAAAACACACAAATATACAAAAGTTTTGAAACTTTTAATTAATTAAAAACAAATCTTAATTATATTCTACCTTAAATATAATAAAAATAAATAAAAATGGATGATTTGAAACAGCATTTAGTTAAAAATTAAATAATTATTTCAATTTAAACTAAAGCGATAAAAAAAATCAAAACTCAAGTAGATTTAAATTTTTTAATTACAATATTTGTTTATAAAACGACATCAATAGAATAAAAAAACAGATAAAGAAATAAAAGTTTGAAAATTTTAATTAATTAATAATAGTCTTAGCTATATTCTACCTTAAAATATAATAAATAAATAAATAAAAAGCAAATGATTTAAAATAGCACATAGAAAAATTATAAAATTGATTGATTAAATATAAATAATATATAGTAATAAAAAACGATAAAATATTTAATGTATATTAATTGTTTAAGTGCAAAAAATTTTATTAAAATCTTAATTCTTAAAATTAGTTAAAAGCATTTATACAATATTAATTATTTCGTTTTTTTTTTTGTTGAAAATTATACTCCTTAAATACGAAGTTAAAAATTGCATTCAAACTTTGTAAAATATTAAATAAATCGAAACCTTCACTTTATGCATAAAATACATCAGTTTAGCGAAGATAAATTTATTAAGATGGAGAGTATCAAGCGGTTAGAACAGTAGTTCACAGCGTCAAGGTATTAAAGAGCTATTAATATTAAAAGAAGAGATAAAATTAAAAAACTTATAAATGATAAAAAAAATAATGTAAAATAAAATTATTCAATTACATATAATGCAATATTAAA
>SIJG01000031.1:10671-25326 GCA_023374025.1 Heterodera schachtii
TAGGGGTGCATTTTTTGATTTTATTGCATTTTTGTTAAGGAATTTTCCAAAAAATCTCGAAATAGTGAAAAATAGTGACAAAAAGCCAAAAAAGTGAATTTTCACTATTTTAAGTGACAAAACGCCAAAATAGTGATTTTTAGTGACGAAAAATGACATCCAAATGAAAAAATTTTAATGCAGAAATGCGTTTTTTGAGCTCGTTTCTTCAAATCAATTGAGCAAAAAAAAAGTTTTTTCACTAGAAATCGGGGCCCTAATGATCACTATGCAAAATCCGTTCCGATCAGTTTTGAACCGCTGCGAATCCCCGAAATTGACTAGGAAACTGAGGATGGAATTTTATGGATTTTTTTGGGGCCCAAAAACCCAAATTTTTGACATGGTTGATTTCGGGTAAATGCAACGCTTATCATCATTATCCCCGTCAAGGTGCCTGTACCGCTGGCTCAAATACAACACCAACTGTCCTGTGTGCCGCTACAATTTCATGAGCGCAATTCCCCCTGAAGAACCGGAAGAACCGCACCAGTGGCAAGGCGACTGATCGATCCATCATTGAAAATCTGTGTACCACCCGTAATGTGTAATATTATGTATTTGAATCTGTACCACCCATAATGTGTATTATGTATGTGTATTGTATATGTTCTGTATGTTGTTTTGTGTACTTTGGATAGAGGATAAGGTTCTAGTCGGTTTTACGAAAGAAGTTTTTTGTTGATTTTCGCTGTAGGTATTATGTATTTGAGGCAATTATTGGAGTTCGGATTTTCAAAGTTTCACCAAAAATTTCAGGATTCTTACGTAAAAAATTTAAATGCCAAATTTTCTACACTTTACGAATTTCGAACCGGTCCAAAAATTCCTACAATTAGACTGCATCGATTCGACTCTATCCGCACTTTTTTAGGCTTACAACTCATCAAGTGCTTTCGAATGGTATAAAATTTTTCAGGGTTCGACCATTTTAAAAATGCCCCCCGAATAAGTCAGGACTGTCTGACCCATTTTTTGATGTTTGCAATGAGTTGTGCCAAATTTTATCTTGTTTACATAATTATTTTTCGACTAAAAGTGCGAAATTCGGAAATAATGAATTTTCGACTTTTTGCTCTATTTCAGTTTGGAATATTTCGAAGTTGGCCCAGCACAAGGAATGTCAGATTTGTGATCACTGGTCAGCGAACCCGAAAACTCCTCACAAAACAAATTAAACCCGGGCCCAGCGGACAGCGGAAGAAAAAGTGAATGAACGAATTATTGGAAAATGACAAATGGTCGATCATTAGGAATGGGAATTGATCGGATAATTAATGCTCCTCATATTTTTTGTTGCTTCTTTGTTTGAATACATTTAATTTGATTGGATTTGTGGGACTTTTACACAGATTTTTTAAACCTGAAAATCATCACTGATTCTGAGCTCAAATTCTTATGGACATTATGACGCTGGACATTTTGACGGGCAGCGATGCCCGGGTCGGATGACTTGGGATTGAATATTTTCAAAATTCGGATTTTTATTGGGGGCTCTATTGCAATTATGTCACTAATTTTCACTATTTCGGATTTTTTGCCACAATTTTATCACCATTTTGGCATTTTTATTTACCATTTTATGCAGTTAGGTAACTATTTCGAGATTTTTCCTCCAACCACCACAGATTATTCGTCTTAAAAAACATTTTCAACCCGAAAATTTGACATTTTAATTGCTTTTTACTCGTCTGGCTGTTCAGCTTTCGATGTACCAATACAGATTCGAGGCACAAATCGGCGCAAAGACGCTTTTTTCAAAGGATTCTTACAAAGGCTCAAATTTTTCGATTTTTAAGTGTGTTTTTTTTAATTCGCCAGAAAATCGATCCTTACATTTTTAAAATGATTATCACAATGAATTAATTACATACCAGGGATGTGCCGAATCGGAATCGTAATCGGAATCGCAATTAATCGGATTTTGGGCCATAATCGGAATCGGATAATCGTAATCGGATTTTGCCTTGAAGTCCGATTATTACACCCCTAATAATTGACCTTTTGAAGGAATTTTTTTTAGCGAGAATACCAATGAATTTTGAAAAAAAATGTTTTCTGAAAAAAATGTTTTAATCTTATTTTAACATAATGACTAGGGTTGTAATTCGTGGTGCGACATTTGAGGACCCGACATTTGAGGACCCGACTTTTGAGGACCCGACTTTTGAGGACCCGACATTTGAGGATTTGACATTTGAGGACCCGACATTTGCGGATATTCCCGACATTTGAGGACCCGACTTTTGAGGACCCGACATTTGAGGATTTGACATTTGAGGACCCGACATTTGAGGACCCGACTTTTGAGGACCCGACATTTGAGGATTTGACATTTGAGGACCCGACATTTGCGGATATTCCCGACATTTGAGGACCCGACTTTTGAGGACCCGACATTTGAGGATTTGACATTTGAGGACCCGACATTTGAGGACCCGACTTTTGAGGACCCGACTTTTGAGGACCCGACATTTGAGGATTTGACATTTGATGACCCGACATTTGCGGATATTCCCGACATTTGAGGACCCGACTTTTGAGGACCCGACATTTGAGGATTTGACATTTGAGGACCCGACATTTGAGGACCCGACTTTTGAGGACCCGACATTTGAGGATTTGACATTTGAGGACCCGACATTTGCGGATATTCCCGACATTTGAGGACCCGACTTTTGAGGACCCGACATTTGAGGATTTGACATTTGAGGACCCGACATTTGCGGATATTCCCGACATTTGAGGACCCGACTTTTGAGGACCCGACATTTGAGGATATACACAATTTCAAAAAAAAATAAATGAAAATTTTATTTATATCATTATGAAAAAGAGAAAAAGCCTTTTCCGAGGGCCAAGGAAGCAAATTATAAATTGTACCAAATGCTGGTAAGCCCTTATCAATCTTTGATTATTTTGGAAAGTTTCATAATTCAAAAACAATTTAAGATTAACTACTTCATTAAATAGTACTTGTGTTTTGGTAATTCATGAGATCCCCTTTTTTCTATTAACATGTGGAATTATTGTTAGGACCACAAGTCAAAACAAGAATGAATTTATAATACTTTTTAATATCAGAGTCAGTAATAATTGTTCTGAAGAAAGGAGAGCGGATGAATGAGTTGAACCAACTCAGGGGATAGTATTCGAGAAAGAAAAAAAACACTACAGAGACAAGATTTATTTATAGAACAGAGCCCGGAATTTTAAATCATATTATTCTATGCGTTAGTTATGGCGAGAGAAGCCCAAAATATTTTCTCAGAACATTTTTATTTAGGGCTACTTATAAAAAATAAAACCGCCCGACCCTAAAAATGCATATTTTCTTGAAAAAATTTGCTCAAAATCTGTTAACAAATCGCATAGAATAATTTCATGAAAATCAATGAACTATTAAAAATTTATATTACATTTTTATTTTTTCAAAAATTTTCGATTTATGAAGACTTCCAGTTTCCAGCAGGGTTTGATTTCGCTTTCACCTTTTCGGAGTGAATGATTTTCACATCACTAATGAATGGCATTTTTTTTTGTGGGGAAAGGCAAAAAAGTTCATATATCTTTAAATAGATTTTAATTTACAAACTTTTTGTGTTAAATGCGATCCAAAGGGATCAAAGATTGACATGAGCTTCCCATCTGGTATAATTTATATCGTGTTCAATTGCTGTTAGTCAAATCATTAAGAAAGAAAAAGGCTGTTAATCTCCAAAATTAAATTTGAATTATTATTTGTGCTGTCAAATATTTAAATTATTCGGTTGCCCTTAATGCTTTTTGATACATTGCACCCGTTGGCCCTTGGGAAAGGCCTTTTCTCTTTTTTATAATGATTTAATTTCATTGATTTTTTTTGAAGTTGTGTATATCCTCAAATGTCGAGTCCTCAAAAGTCGGGTCCTCAAATGTCGGGAATATCCGCAAATGTCGGGTCCTCAAATGTCAAATCCTCAAATGTCGGGTCCTCAAAACTCGGGTCCTCAAATGTCGGGTCCTCAAATGTCAAGTCCTCAAATGTCGGGTAGCCTTGTAAATTATATGGATTAACATATTTTTTCTGCGCATATGCTATGAAGAAAGGGGCTAAAAAATAGCATTTCTGCATTAAAATTTTTTGATTTGGTGAAGGTTTTTAGTCCATGTAAATCCATATTTTGGGGGTTTTCGGGAATAAATCCATATTTCGGCATTTTTGCCTTTTTAGTCCATATTTCGGCCATTTTTGGCAAACTTTCACAAGAAAAACGCAAAAAAAAGCGAAAAATACACCACTAAAGATCGACTTTTTGGAAATTTTTAAAAATTACACCCACAAAAATATGAGAAATTTGGGTTTTCGTCGTCATTTTTAATAAATATTTTTGCCATTTTTATGAACGTTTCATTTTTTTAAATGAGAATTTTTTTGAACTTTTGACAAACTTGGAAATATTTTTTTACGGGCCAGGACGTTTTCGTACCGCCATTTTCGTACCGCCGTTTTCGTACGCCGTTTTCGTACCGCCGTTTTCGTACCGGAGACGTTTTCGTACCGCCGTTTTCGTACCAGTGGATATGCAAAAAAAATTGCATTTATATTATTTTTTTTATCTAAGTAATTACTAGGGCTGGGAATTTAAGTCAAATGACTTTTTTTTTCGCTAACTCTAAATGGAGGAGTTTGACTTTTTGAGGCAAAATTTGATTTTAGTGAAGAACATGCCGAAAAATACAAAGAAAATTCCGAAAAATAATATTCGATCGATAAAAATGCAATGAAACCTGGCTGAATTTTTCTTAATTGTTGGAAGAATCTCTTAATGTTTTGACAATTTAGCTTTATTAACTACAAAATGAACCAGCCAATGTCAATCCCGAGAACATTGACAATTTTCTCGCCGGTATTTCCCGAAACTATGAGATGCGACTAGTGAACGACAAAACGACTTTTTTAACGAAAAAACATCGTTATAAATTCTAACGACGAAAAAGTCGTTTATTAATTATAACGATGTTCAGAACGCCAAACGATGTTTTAACGATGTTTTTTTAAAAAAAGCTCTCATTTTCGAAATATTTTGTAAAAATGGATCATAATGCCAAAAAATTAAATTTATGCGTTAATTCAAATAATGCATAATTCAATGCTTTTTGTATTGAAAAATATTTAATAGCTCATAACTCGCTTAATACCCAACTAAACAACCTAATATCAATATCATCCTAATAATTATAAAAATAGCTTTTTTTAAAAAAAAAGTGATAAAAATTTGAAGCATAGAAAATGTTATGACTTGAAAAATGATTTATATTAGTAAATAAAGACAGGATTGAAATCCTAAATTCAAAATGTTTAATAAAAAAAATTTTTCTATCTATTTTTTAAGTTGGTAGTGCTTCTATAACTATTTCACCCAAAATTTATAGCATTTTGTCGGTGCTATTTTTTCGGATGTTAGAGACATGAAAATAGTATGCTAAAAGGAGAGAAAAAGAAATATATTTCTTCGTGCTTTTTAAAAAAACATCGTTAAAACATCGTTTGGCGTTCTGAACATCGTTATAATTAATAAACGACTTTTTCGTCGTTAGAATTTATAACGATGTTTTTTCGTTAAAAAAGTCGTTTTGTCGTTCACTAGATGCGACCTTATTTGTCCCGGAATTTTGTTATTTTTGTTAAATTTATGAATTTTCTACATTATATTTTATGAATGGGATTCTTAAGTTATTCAAATCGAATCTGACGCTTGTACAAGAACTCGTACGAAAACGTCCCCGGTACGAAAACGGCGGTACGAAAACGTCCACGGTACGAAAACGGCGGTACGAAAACGGCGGTACGAAAATGGCGGTACGAAAACGACCCTGACCGATTTTTTTACGATGGACGACAATAAAAAAAAATTTGCATTTTTATGTTTTAAATCCATTTTTTGGTTGTTTATTGTATTTTTTAAGTGTATTAGAGCAAATATTGAATACATACACCTTTTTGGAATTTTTGAGGATTTAAAACACATATTTTGGCAGTTTTTAGTCCATATTTTGGTCCATATTTGGCCATTTTTGAGCTTTTTAGTCCATATTTCGGGCTTTTTTAGTCCATATTTTATGTCCATATTTGCCTTTTTATAGTCCATATAATTTACAACCCTAATAATGACTGAAATTAAATTTTTCTCACAAAGCAGTGCCGGATTAATTCTCCCCGATATAATCAAGTTTTTTGTTATTTAGCAAAAATTTTTGATTATGAATAAAATTTTTGGGAAAAAATTATTTAAAAAAATCGGAATCGTAATCGGAATCGCAATTAATCGGATTTTGGGCCATAATCGTAATCGGTTTTAAAACCGTATCGTATTTTTGGCCATAATCGGAATCGGCGATTTAATCCGAATCGGATTTTGTCTGGCTCGGCACATCCCTGTTACATACGCATAAAATACAATGGAAGTGGATGAATTTGCGATCAAACAAAAGTCAAATTGGTACATACAAACAAATTATACACACAATACAATATTGGAATGGCACAGTGCCAATATATCATTTCGGTCATAATAATCGCATCAATTAATGATTAATTAATTCATTTATTTCTGCTGCTGATCACTCGGCCCGGGAGAAGCGGCGTCGAGAAGAAGACTGAAAAACGATGTGATTTAATTGCACTTTATGTAAGAGCATTCAATTTTTAGGGGTCCAACCAAAATAAAATTTAAAAATTATTCACCCTTCGTCAAATCCACCGTCTCTGATCAAAAAGCGAATTGGATTCTGTGGATCATCATTCAAAAATGCATCCTTCACATTTAGCCATTTCCTCTGATCCCATCCAATTGGACAACGCGTGAGCCAAACATCTTCGTCTTCTTGTTGCAGTGTCAATTTCTCCACAGTCATTTCGTTCATCCGATCAAATGGCACAACGGAGTCAATTAAAGTGGACGAAAATCTCAGGAAAATGCAGAAAGTAACTGGAGAAGAAGCATTGGAAAATGCCTAAAAATGTGGACAAAAATCACAAAAAAACCAATTAAATATGGGCGAATGAATGATCCCACCATTTTCAGCTGTTCAATCGTTGAAGACCATTGATCCGGTGAATTAACAGAGAATTTGAGCCATTTGGGCATACCATCAGGACGGGGTGTGAACAACCATTTGACCACCACTTGGCCATCCGATGCATTGGCACTTTCATCGGGCGGAAAAGCAGGGAGAATGGCATCATTGAAAGAGACATAGCGAAGTGATGGACAATCGCTGAGAAGTGACGGAGCTAATTGACGAAAATGGCGAAAAATGACAGTGTTCAACATCAGAACATGAATGGTATCATGGAACATTGGCCAAATGTTGAGAAAAAAGTAGTCCAAAACGCGAACATTTTCAGTGAAAATGTCCAAATCGATGGCACAAATGGCAAAAATACGGCGAAAACGGCGGAGAAATGCGATGACATTGAGGTCGATGTAGCTGAAAAGCAGAAATGTATACGAAAAATTCCAAATTAACCCATTTTTACAGGATTTGAATGCCTCTAAGTCCGATGACTTTGCTGGGCAACGGATTTTGCGGGATTGGCAATGGATTTCCATTGGATTTGACAATTTGCATTTGATTGGTGCCATTTTCTTCGATGTCCCATTGAATTATGAATTGTTTGTTCAATTTCCATTTGCGTGTTTTGAAGTGTTCATCCACGTAAAAGTCAAAGCGGCGATTGATCAGTGCAATTTCGAGGCCAAGCTGAGAAGGCGCAAGAAAATCGAACACCAAAAGCCAACAATCGCTGCAGATAAAGCTGAAAAAATGAAGAATTTTTCAAAATTTCTGTTTAATTTATTTTACATTTCTTTTTGTGAGGGCGCCATCGTTTTTTGAAATGGTCAAAAAAGAACCAAAGAATGGTGGCACAACCGACCAACAGAAGAAGCACAGCACGCCAACTGAAAATGAATTGGGAAATGAATGAATGGGAGGGAAGGGAAAGGAAAAGCATCAAAGTGAGGGAATCCAAAGGGAATCTTTTAGCGTTTCTTGAACTTTTTTAGGACGATTAAGCTAAGCCTTCAAAATTGGTTTACAAATTTTTATCTCCCAATTCTGCTGGTCAAAAATTGAGCAAAAGCTAAAAATCAGAAAAAAGGAAAATATTTACATATAAACGTACAGAATTCCTGTTGAAGACATTTTTGTAGCAACAAAATGATCGGAAAAAATGGGGCGATTGTGAGTTTTGGAATGAGGGGGAAAAGAAGAAAAAGGGCATTTTTATACTAAAAAAGCGTACAGTGCGCGGTAATTAGCACAATTTGTCGTTTTCCATTAAATGAGAGAATCAAATCAAATCCCTATTTTCTTTGTTTTTTTCTTTTCTGGGTATATAAAGAGGTCGAAAAGACTTTTTGGATGCACAATATCTCAAAAATGAATCGACGGTAATTAATTTTTTTTTAATTACAAATTTTTCATTTATCTAATTATTTTTACGGATTTCAGTTGGCTTTGTAGCGACGTGTGGATGGACATTCTGCCATCATTTGACCATGCTCAACTCGGCCTCAAAATGGCATTGCTTTCCGATCGTTTCGATGTTTTGGTGGACGCGCATTTTGATGGCAAAAGCGAATTGACAATTTGGAGAGCAATTGAAATTCGCAAGGACGAGGGACCAAGTGCAAACGAAAATGGATCAAAACCAAAAGTGTTTATTCGAATCGATGACAGTGAAAATTTTGTGGATTTTACGTCTGTAGCGATCGATGCCAATTTTGTGGATTTTCCGTTGTCGGACCATTCGCTGCCCAACAAAATCTGCTTTAAAAGCGTTCGGATTGAGTAATTTGAACTTTTGTAATTATTAAAGCATTTTATGTTTCTTCAGCTACATTGACCATTATGTGATCACTTTTCTTAATTCCAAGAAGCGATTGTTTGACCGAAATGGCACCAATTTGGGAGTGTTTGTGTGTGCATTTGATGCGGATGTTCAACCGATTTGGGATGTTTTTTTCCGTGAAATTTGGCCAATTTTTGCGAAAAGCATTCGTCACTTGAGCTTTCACAATGCCGAAGCTTTGGACAATTTTCGTCGTCGCACATCGCCAACATTTCTCACTGATCATGATCAATTGACTTCAATCGATTCTGGTGCTCTATTACCCAATACAATTGCTGATTTTGATTTTGAATCGCCAAATGCAACTGCTGGCCAGGCATTGTCCAAATGGCTGCACACTCCGACAAAAAATGGTCAGCCGAAGCAATTGCATCGCAAGAATTATGTGGGTCCACTGGATCTCGAATGGGTCAACAACTTCAAAGAGGTCGTCTCGCCATGTTTTCGTCAAATTGTTTTTGTTTTACCAATTTTGTGTTTAGACATTTCGCCGTGCCACCACTTCTGTCAGTTACAATATTCAACTTTTTTTTCATGAGACAATGATTTACTGTATAATTGGCTGTTGAAACGGTGCCCAATTGGCGAGACGGTTACGGACAATGGAACATATCTAACTGTAAGTGTTCAAATCATTTATAACCATTTTTATCGTGTAGAGACATATGTAACGGTTTTTCTATTGTGAATTTTCGGCTTTTTTGGATCGGGCGCCAAAAGTGATCAGAAAAATTTGATCAAATAAAAATGCCAGCCCAAAATCATGTTAATTTGATAATTTTTTTTCCACATTTCATTTTAATTGTTCATTTATAAAATGATTTGGACATTTACAGTTTGATGTGTCCAACTACTATAAATGGGAAGACTGCGAAACGTCGGGTGCCAATGCCAATTTGAACCATATCCGATTTGATTTGTGGAGTTTCAGTGAAGCCATTGGGTGAGCAGCAAAACAGCAATTTTTGATTTTGTCGAAAAATAAAAAGAATTAATTAATTTTAGGCCATTGTCGCCACCAGCGGAAGAAGACAAAGAAGAAGATGAAGCGGATCAAAGAAACGGAAATTAATTGTATTTGAGAAATGATCTGTCTCAATTTGTTGTGCTTATTTTCTCTCAGAAATGCTTTTGTTAATTCTGTCGTGCCAATTAGGTATATAAAACAACATGGGTACATTTTTTGCTTACTTATCAATTAGCAAACAAAATATATCATTAATCACTTTTTCATCGCTTTGATCTGGCGGAGACAGCTGCCTAAATTAGGTAAGTGCAATTCGAATCGGATGACTTTTTGTGAAAGTATAGCCCGTAATTATTGAAAAAACCCACCCTAAGGAAAGTACTACCAGGGAGGGCACGGAATTCAGAAATTTTGGTAATCGTTCACATCATTGGTCCCATAAAAAAAAGGAAAATAAAGGTCGTTTTTTTCGATTCTGAGAAGTACTCGGGGGTTATCAAAGGCGCTGATCACGAATCTGACATCAGTTTGTCTTATAAATCATCTAATCTATGATTTTTCATCAAGTGATTTTTCGTCCACAAATTTTTTTTTGATGGATTTTCACTTTTTTTACCGTTGTTCATCCACAAAAAAAACTTTCATCCAATATACTGTTTTGTTTATACCTTTTATGTACTTGAATATGCATAAAATTAATTGACAACATAAAATTTGTCGAAAATGTTTTCATGTAAAAGTTGGATTTTTGAATTTTGTCATTCGTCTTGAACAATTTTTCCATCTATAGATTGATGGAATTTATTTTTGTGGATGAACAACGGTAAAAAAAGTGAAAATCTATCAAAAAAAAATTTTTGACGAAAAATCAAGATTAGATGATTTATAAGACAATCTGAAGTCATATTTGTGATCAGCAGCGCCTTCGATAACCTCCGAGTAGTTTTCAGAATCGAAAAAAGGGAACGGGTCGTTTCGGCGCCGCTGATTCGGTGCCAGGGTCGTTTCGGCGCCAAAAAATATTTCTGATTTTTAAGGCCCTGCAACTTTTGAAGCAGACGAAAATGGTTAAAAATTCACAATAAAGTTTACAAGACCCAAAATACACAAAAAATTATATCGAAAGGATCCGAACCTGACCACCGACATCCCTTCAGAATCCACAGATACGGATGGATTCTTAGGTCTTAACGAATCTTAAGATCATTCTGATTATATATTCGTGATCACCGATCAGCGGCTTAAATAACCTCTAAAAAATTTTTGGAAGATTTTGGTGAAAATTTTTCCCACTCAAAAATCATGTCCTCCCCCTTTGGTCCTGAATTTCAAAATCATTTTTATTGAAAATAGGGAATTCAAATAAAAAGCACAAAATTCACCAGATTTTCTTTATTTTAGAGCTTTTTTGTAACATAATTGGATCCACATTGAAGTGATTCATGATTTTTTAATTTTGGCTTGGCGCCGAAACGACCCTCGCGCCGAAACGGCGGCGCCGAAACGATACAGACTCTCAGAGCCTTCGGTGGGAAAAGTCGGAGTCGGCGTTTGTCGGCTATAAATAAATAGAAAGGCGATTCATGCGTCGAATGTCTTCCTCAAACCGTGGCATGAGAGCATTTTGGCACTTGGTGAAACTGCCGACACATTTGTCTTGGACAGAAATTGGATTTTTGAAATGCAAAGTGAAAACGGATGGATTTAAGAGATTCGGATGATAAAAGTGTTTGGTCAATTATCATTTTTCTTGCTGATATTTATTTGTAATTGTCCCTTATGACTATTTTAAAGTAATTTCGCTAAATGTTTTGTTTTTCGACCCTAAAATCTGATTTTTTGAGCCCGGTGTTGATTATGAAAATTTTCGGTCATATCCCTGGGTTGATCCCAAAAATAATAATAATTCAATTTTGTAACGTTTATTTGTGTTTTAGTTAGCATCGCTTAAAACAAAGGGCTCTTTTTTCACTTATGGCGTCAAACCAATTAAAAATCTTCAGTTTCATTGGCCATAATCAAAAAAAAGCAAGCAAATAAATAAATACACATATATTTGTATATTCAAAAGAAAGCAACAATAAGCATTTCTGAGAAGCAAATGAGCGCATCAAATCAAATTCCAATTTGAATTGGATCAATGAATTAAATTAATCTTTTACAACATACCCAATCAAATTAATGCCGCCATTCCAAAAATAAATCGGACATTGTTCAAATTGTCGTCGTTTTCCCATTGAATCGCCGCCGCCTTTTCACTAATTGGACACCGTTTCAACAACCATTTTTTAGTGTATTTATTATAGCCATCTTCTCCAACTGCTTCTTCAACAAGTAATAATGTCAGCTTTTCTTTGGTCCGTTCGTTCTCCAATTCAAACGGTTCAATTGGTGTTGAACCATAAAGTTGAAGTCGAATTTTGTAGCTGACTGAAGTGGTGGCACGGAAAAATGCCTAAACAAAAAGGAAGCAAAAATCAAAGACTGTCAATGTTTTTTTATGAGAAAATGTGATTAAACACACACCTCCTTGAAACTATTGACCCAATTCAAGATCACTTCTGCGTCGTTATTTTCGAAAAACAATCGCTTCGGTTGGCCATCAGTTGTCGGAGTGTGCAACCATTTGGTCAACGCTTGGCCAACAGTTGCATTTGGCCCATCGTCAGCAATTCCATCGGGGCACAGAATACACGAATCGATTGAATTCAATTGATCAAGATCAGTGAGAATTGTCGGTGAAATCAGACGACGCAAATTGTCCAAATGATCGCCATCGTCAAAGTCCAATCGGCGAATGTTTGTCGCAAAAACGGGCCAAATTTCACTGGTAAAAACATCCCAAATTGGTTGGACATCGCTTTCAATTCCGTCTGATGAATTCACAGTGAAATCCAATTTGGTGCCAATTCTGTCCCAAATTTGCTTGTTGGAACGGAGAAATTCAATGACGGAATGGTCAATGCGTCTGAAGCAATATAAAATTGCTTTAATAATATACATAAACAAAAAATATAAATTACTCAATCCAAAGGTTTTCAAAGCGGATTCTGTTTGGCAGCGGACGGTCCGGCAGAGGAAAATCCACAAATTTGCCATCGATCCGTACAGACAATTTTGGTTTTGGTCCAATGCCCTTGCGAATCCCGATTGGTCTCCAAATTGTCAATTCCGTCGTTTTGTCATCAAAATGCGTGTCCACCAAAACATCGAAACGGTCGGAAAGCAATGCCATTTTGAGTCCAAGTTGGGGACGACGAAAAAACGGAAAAATGTCCATCAAAACGTCGCCACAAATCCAACTGAAATGCGTGCGAAAAAAATTACTGAAAAGAGAAATTGGCATTTTTGCAGTTTTATGGGCCCAATGAAAAACAAAAATGGTGAGTAAATCTTGAAAATATTGCAAATCAACAGCCTGAAACCCAACTCGTACTGCGATTTGAGATAAATTTCTGATTTTCACAGTATGAGTTGGGTTTTTGCCAATGATTTTATCTCAAAAGCCCCCTCCACCCCTGTGTTTTTTTTCGTAAGGGCTATGAAAATAAAAGTGCCGAACTTTTATTTTAAAATTCTCACATTTTTTTTCTTAAACGTCGATTCATTTTGCGGCAATTAAAAGCACACAATTTGGTCGTAAGTTGTGATTGAGAAAAATTATCTAACTAAAATTAAAAAAAAACTTTATTTATGTTGTGAAAAAAATAAGTAAAAATGACCAAATATTTTTTATTTTTCAATTTGATCGCTATAAAATATAATTTTAAGCAGGAAAAACCGGAATTGATTTGATTTGGGCCAAGGACCACTGTTTCAGTTTTCACTATGTTTTTGCAATATTACATATTTTAAAAACTAATTGGTAAGTTGATTTTTGTAACAGATTTTGATCAAAAAAATATTTTGGCTAAAATTTTGAAAACCTAAAGGAATAAATGGACCGAAGTGTGAAACGGAGAACAAAATCATCTTGAAAATATAATATTTCGGCAAAATGTCACCAATTAAAAAATGAACATAATGCCATAATATTCATAAAATGATTAATTTCAAAAATCTTTTTGAAATATCTTTGCATTTTTCGAAAAATTCAGCGTAAACTCTAATTTTAATCCATACAACGTCATAACACTACTCTGATCATGATTCAGGCTGGCATCTCTAATCCGGCCAAATTATCGAATCCCCGACTAAGAAAACCAATAAAATTGGTTTTGCGGCCTCCGTTAAAAATTTATCCAAATTTCAATTCACCAACTCAAAAATGATCGGCCATTTCTCAAATACATATATTGAACAAAAATTCTAAAGCAATCAGACAAATAAATGTGTATAAGAATCAACAAAGCATTTATCAGAGAGAATAAGCATCAAATCCATTTGCAATTTGTAAGATCGTCGACAATTTCTCAAATATAATTAATTCATCTCCGCGAAATCAGACAACATTTTGTTTGAAATGATCCGCTTCTTCTTCCGTTGATGGTGGAGACAATGATCAATTCGAATAATGTAACTGACGGAAGAAATGGCACGGGGAAATGCCTAAACAAAAACAAAACGCATATTAAAGGTAATCAATCAGTCAATGAGTTGTCTAATGAATTATGGCCGGCCACCTCTTTCAAATTGTTGACCCATTCGAGATTTGATCCATCAAAATAATCAAAGCAATGCAATCGCTTCGGTTGCCCATCTTTTCTCGGAGTGTGCAACCATTTGGTCAAAGCTTGGCCAGCAGTTGCAT
>SIJG01000031.1:30721-85572 GCA_023374025.1 Heterodera schachtii
GGCCTTTTTCCTCACCATGAAATGCTCTAACCGACTGAGCTATGGGCGCTTCTTTTAGAGGTTTTCCGTGTTCTTTATTCCACCTTCTCACACACTCCGCTTCCTTCTGGCATCACACAACTCGAGCCAATATACCATACCAATTTTTGAAATTATCTTTGGGATTTTCGCAAAAAAAAAAAAAAAAAAAAAAAAAAAAAAAAAAAAAAAAAATTGATTTTACAATTTTTTCAAAATAAATTATTGAGAGTTATTCTAGAATAGGGTTAAGCCCCGACCCCGAGCCCCCCGACCCGACCCGAGACGTTTTTTGGACCTATCCCCCGACCCGACCCCCGACATGTCGTCCCCCGAGGTCCCCGCCCCCGACTTTTTGCCCCCGACCCCCCGACACTAATTCGGGGGATTGTGGACTCCGAGCGTTTTAAAAATTTAAAAGTTAATTCATCCACGAAGGCGGGAAATATTGAAAATTTTTGAGATTTTGAACAAATTTTCTTAATAAAAATCATTAAAAATTACGAAAAACTTTCCGGCGGCGCCTATCGGCACCGCTGGCCCCCTTTTTTTTTGTGTGAAGCGCTTTTTCCGGCGGTGCCGTTAGGCGCCGCCGGGAGAATTTTTTGAAAATTTGAGTTCATTTTGCTCACAGATTTTCACCAAAAATGACCAATTTTTGCGCGATTTTGAGAAAATTTTTAAGAACAATTTTGCGGACTGGCGGTGCCGATAGGTGCCCCGGAAAAAAAAAATTGAAAATTGGGAGTTTTTAGTAGCATTTTTTACATAAAAAAATTTCAAAACTATAAATATATCTAAGAAATCTGAACAATTTTTTTCGCTACCCCAAAATCAGACATTCTTATAAATAATGCACTCTTGCTGGGCTAACGAAATCAGATGATTAAAGTGAAAAAAAGGAAGATTTACGAGCATTTAAATAGAAAAAATGATTTTTTTGGGTTAAAATAAAATTTGGTCATTCCCCGATCGGGGTCCCCGACCCCAGACAATTGAGCTCCCCGAGGGCTCGGGGCTTAACCCTATTCTAGAAGATTGATGTCACGAGAAAAATATAAATTTTTTTTTGAGATATTTGATAAAAATTACGCTGATTATTTCTGGGTTTTTATCTAATTTCTTTAAATTAATGAATTTTAGGATTTTTCTTTTTTTCTTCTAAAATGATTTTTTTTCATATAAAATTTATACATTCGCGAGATTTTTCGCTTACCTATTTTAAAGGTCTTAGTAGGGTAGGCCGGGTCCGGGTATTTGGGCAAAAACCGGGTCCGGGTATTGCCGGGTCCAGAAAAGCCGGGTCCGGGTCCAAGATTTTTAACCGGGTCCGGGTATCGGGTCCAACCGGGATGACTCATAAGGGATTAATAATTAAATTTAAAAAAGAAACCAAAAAACTTGACTTCTCCAGATATTCATAGCTCATTTGAAAGCTCAATTAAACTCTACAATATCTGTGTATGAGGTTTTACAACCATTCAATTTTCTTAATGTTTGGAAAAAATCAAGTACTCGATGAAAATTCATAGACTAAATCAATGAATTTGCAAAACATTAGCTCAGTGTTCGTGATCAGCGCATTTTTTTAGCCTAGAAAATTTGCTTCTTAAAATTTATTTTTCGAAGAAACCACAAAACTTTACCATTGCCAATATTTTTTGCAATTTTTTTGACAAAACATGGTATAACTTGGCTTAATATCAACCAAATCTTATATTCTTGGTACCATTCGATAGCCAAGTTTTTTCTCTATTAGCCAGCAGAATTTCAAACAAAATTATCAAATTTCAACTAAGCTATGGCAGAAATAGTACTTATTTTCATACAACTTTTTCTAAAGTTGACCAAATTTTTTTAAATTTTGCAAGCTAGTAGAGAAAAAGCTTGGCTATCGAATGGTACCAAGAATGTAAGATTTGGTTGATTTTAAGCAAAGTTATACCATGTTTTGCCGAAAAAATTGCAAAAATGGCGGATTTTACGAAACGACCTAGCACCTAATGAATTGTGTGTCTTAGTCATTAGTAGGGATGGGAATTTAACAAATGACTTTTTTTTGCTGACTATAAATGACCTTAAAATGACTTAAAAAGTGTTGTACAGTTTGTTTGAAGCTTCTAACATGCATTTTTATGACTTTTTTTTATTTATACTTTTTGGGACTTTTATGACTTTTTTACGTTTTTGCGCCAATGTGTGACATTTTAGGCACGTTTTTGTATTCCACACAAAATGGGACAATAAAACAAAATAAAAGTAAAATAAAATCAACAAATTAATAAATTGAAAATGATAACACAATGAATGAGTAGAGGATGATTGATTCTCTCATTATCATCAAGTTAACGGAGGACCATTTGCCAATTGGGTTCTTCTCTTTTTGAGTGTGTCGCGCAATTGCTGACTCTTGCGACTGACATAATCAACGGTTGGTGGATCAAATTTGATTCGCGTAGGCGCATTCTGAATAAATATGATACTTTTTGTAGCAGAGCTCCCATCAAAAAAGGGATTTTAAATGGTAGAAAAAATGAATTCCGGTTCCAATGGCAAATTTTTGTGGGAATACTATGGTGACAAATTGAAACTTTGGGTTTCTAAAAATTTGCCAATCGTCACTCCGGACTACACCCCATTTGAAAAAATATATATAATCGGACGGGTTCACTATGTCCCCCCCCCCTCCCCAAAAAAAAAATTATTATTATTTTTTTTAAATTCTAGGTTTGAAAATTTTTTGTTTTTAATTGTTTCGGGGGGGGGGGATGGGAAACGACCTGCTCCGCACCCGGGACCGTCCCATTCCATTCTTAAACAAATATGAATCGGACCGATTTATTCTGCTCCTGCTCCCCGCTCTCGCTGATGTCGTTGTCACTGATGTTGAACAAACGCCGCTTGATAAAGTTAAGTTTGTTTTGGTTTTTGAACAAATGCAGCGATTTGATGGTGCAGCGGCGGGAATGCTCAAAATGGAGCAACGTGGTCAACTCTTGGCCGTACATTGTGTACGGCACGGCACCCAACGACACGCGTGTGATCTGCTCAACCCATGGGCCATAGTGCTGCTTGACGTACAGCCCGACAGCAACACGGTCAAACACGGACTGGCCAAGCTCATGCAGTTGAACCAACTCCCGGGGGCACACAAAAATTTTGCGAAACTCCCTGATGAACGTTTCGTCATAAATTGGTTTGATTTGTTGCTTCGGTTGCTGCAGCTGCGGCTGATGAGTCACAACCGCCTTCAGCACATTCTTTTTTGTCTAAACATACACAATTTTGCGATTTCAATCAGTGTGCCCTCTCGCCTGCTGTATGTTGCCATAATCAAGAGCCCACCCTCCGGTCACTGTCACCATATTCAAGTGCTCCCCCTTCGGTTACTGTATGCTACCGTATGCAAGCTCTCACCCTCCCCATTCATTTATTGTATGATACCAAATCATCCCCTTCATACATGAACAAGGGGTGCGCCAGGGCGAAGCCCATACGACGGACGTTTGGCGCAGGGGGGGTGCGCCAGAACCAATTTTTCGTACGAAGGCCCCCAATTTTCCCCGGCGACGACCTTTTTTTTTTTTTTTTTTTGCTATTCAGACCATTTTTCTGCCGACTTTTTTTTTTTGCTTTCCAAAAACCCTTTTTTTCGGCGCGCTTTTTCCAAAAAAATTTTCGGGAACAGGTGGGCCGGCGGTGCCGATAGGCGCCGCCGGGGAAAATTTTGAAAATTCGAGTGCCAATTTGATAACAGATTTTCACCAAAAACTTCTAAATTTTGCGATTTTTTGGCACGTCACGACTTTTTTTGTTAAAAATAACGTTTTTTTTTTGCGGCGTGGTTTTTTGAAAACTTTTTGGGGGCCAGGGAGGGGGGGGGGGGGGGGGGGTTCGGCGGCGCCGATAGGCGCCGCCGGAATTTTTTTGTAATTTTAATGCTATTTGTTAGCAGATTTTGTCTAAAAATGACAAAATTTGAGATTTTTGGCTAATTTTTAAGGAAAAAATAAGATTTTTGGGGGGCCGGCGGTGCCGATATTCCGGCTTAGAAATGAGAAATTTATACATTTCCGAAAATCAATTTTAAATTTTAACAATTTTGTCGAAAACATAAGCAATTGGTAATTTCAGTGCATTTAGAATCAAAAAAAAAATCAATTTTTAACAATTTTTTCGGCGCATTTTTCCGAAAAATTTTTTGGAGATGGGAGGGGGGAGGCGGTGCCGATAGGCGCCGCCGGGGAAATTTTTTGAAAATTTAATGCAATTTGTTAACAAGTTCTGTCCAAAAATGAACAAAATTTGCGATCTTGGGCTAATTTTTAAGAGAAAAAATAGGATTTTTTGGGGGCCGGCGGTTCCGATAGGCGCCGCTGGGGGAAAATTTTAAGAATTTTTAATCAATTTTGTTAGGAATTAGCCAAATTTTTCAGAAATTTCCTCTTTTAAGTGAAAATAAGGCACTACCCTAAATCAGAACATTTCTTAGAAATAAGAACAGATACACCCCTGCTCTAATAGACGCCGCCGGAATTTTTTTTGTAATTTTAATGCTATTTGTTAGCAGATTTTGTCTAAAAATGACAAAATTTGAGATTTTTGGCTAATTTTTAAGGAAAAAATAAGATTTTTGGGGGGCCGGCGGTGCCGATAGGCGCCGCCGAAATTTTTTTTTTTTGAATTTTGTATGAATTTCGCTAAGAAAATTGTGCAAATTTAAAATGTTCCCCCTTCGTTACGACCCCTCCCCCCCCTCCACGACGACCCCCCCCCCCCCCTCCTTTACAGCCCCCCCCCTTACGACGAACGAGGGGGGGTGCGCCAGGCCTCTTACGACGAGGGGGGGGGGGGGGGGGGGGGGTGCGGTGCGCCGGCGCACCCCTTGTTCATGTATGATCCCCTTCTGTCACTGTATGATATAATATTAAAATGCCGACCCACCATCCCCCTCCGATCACTGTATGCTACCGTATCAAGGGTCTCCCGCCCCTTCCCGTCACTGTATGCTACCGTTTTCAATTGTTGTTGTTGGCTAATTTCACTGCCGCTTTGTTGTTGCTTCGTCCCCTGTTCCTTCTTTCCCCGACGCATTTTCCGGCGTTGATTTCGCGACAATTTCTGCGACTTTTTCAATTTTTTCAGCTGATCATACAACGCGCATCGGCGCTGACGGTACAGTGAAAACAGTGGCAAAGTTTCACTCTTTAAAAATCAAAGCGATTTTATTTGATTTTTTTATGAAAATTTATATGCCGACAAATAAACAGCAAAAAACAAAAAAAAAGTGAAATTGATGTGCAAGAATTGTTAGCAAATTGGACCAACATTTCAAAATTTTTCCGGCAGTGGTGCGCAGCCGGACGACACGACACAGCCCTCCACCCAAAAAAATTTTTTTTTAATTTTTTTTAGAAAATGGCATTTTTAAAAAAAGTTTTCAAAAAAATTTTGAGCGATTTTTTGGAAAATAATTATGATGAACTAATAAATTCTCAAAAAAAAACCCCAAAAAATCAGCTGAAACCAAGGGCGTAGCCAGACCCTTGGCTTCGGGGGGGGGGGGGGGCTGAAGTCAAAAATTCGATTTTTAGGGGTGTATTTTTCGTTTTTCAGTCGATATTTAGGGGGTGTATTTTTCGTTTTTTGAAATCCCCAATTATGGGGTGTATTTTACAAAATTTTTCGCCGTTTTTCGCCAAAAAATTACTATTTTTGCCATTTTGGTCCCCATTTTTCAAAAATATGGTAAAATGGGGGTCCGGCGGTGCCGGTAGGCGCCGCCGGGAAATTTTTTTGGGTATTTTAATGCATTTTTATTAAGAAAATTGCTTAAAATTTCAAGAAAATTTACTGAAAATTTTTTCTTTTTTGGGTTTCGGGGGGGGCCCGGACCCCCTGGGCCCCCCCCCCTAGCTACGCCCTTGGCTGAAACCCGTGAAATTGATCCCTCCCCACCCCTCTTTATTGTCGTACAGTACCCATTTGGTCAGATTGTCGATCCAATCCCGAAAAATTGTGTCTGTAATTGCATTGTCGGCCAATTTATCCAATGAGAGAGGGGCTGACGAAGTGTGCTTGAACAACAGCTTGTCACCATCGGCTTGGACAATTTCGTCAACAATCACCTGAAAAACATTTTTCAACAACAACCATGACGTTAAAACGAAAAAAATTATTTTTTTAATTTCCCATTTCATTTTTTTGTTTCGTCGAAATTTTCTTAATAAGATTTCTTGATAAACAATGAAACGAAAAATTTTAGAAACAATTTTAAAAAAAATCAAACAAAATTTTTCAATAAAAAACTGAAAATTTTTAAAGAAAATTATTTTTTTCTAAATTTTTAGTGTTTTTTAAATTTTAGAAATAATTGTAAAAAACTCAAACAAAATTTTTTAATAAAAAGCTGAAAATTTTTAAAGAAAATGATTTTTTTTCGACATTTTTTTTTAGCATTTTTAAATAATGTGTCATTTTTGTGGATTTTTGGAACTTGGGAAAGTTTTTGGGTTATGGGAATTGGGGCTTCAATAATAATTTCCATTTTCAATTTTTACCCCCAAATTTTCGTCGTTGTTTTTGTTGTTGGGAATTTTCTTCACTCGGCACGCCACCAAACAGCCGACCAAACTGTGCCGGAATGGCTCAAGGCTGACCAATTGGCGCAGCGAGGACAGCGTGACGCGGACACGCTTCAACAACTCCGTGCTGTGCACCAATTCGTCCAACGGCGGCTCATCAGTTTCATCGTTGTCAGAGTCCTGGGGGGGGGGATTTTTTCTTTAATTAAAAAATAGGTTTATTTAATGTTTGAAAATGAAAATTTGAGGCAATACTTGCTAAAAATTGAAAAATTTTTATAACCGTCAAAATGAACGCAGCCAAAAAATTGTTTAAAAATTTTAAACTTAAAGAAAAAAAATCTTAGAAATTTCAAACTAAAAATTTTTCAGGAAAAAACCTTGTAAAAATTTTTTAGAAGGAAATCCCAAGAAAAAAAATTCGAAAAATTTAATGGTGAATTATAAGATTAAAAAAAAAATTTTTTTTTCAGAAAATCGCTGAAATTTTTTGAAAAATTTTTTCTGGAATTTCCTTATAAAAATTTTAAGTTTTTTCTTGAATTAAAATCAAAAAATTCCTTAAAAATGAATAAAAATCAAAAGCGACTGCAACTCAGCCACCACCCACCTGTTCACTGTCTCGATCATCATCATCTTCCTCATCATGTTCGCGCTGTTCAACACCACTCGGCCCATTGTCCATGTCGCCTTCGCTGTCGTCCATGTGCCGCATGTTGGTGTTCATGGTGGACGAGGCGGTGGCCAATTCCAACACTTGAACATCATCATCATCCTCATCATCATCACCCGCATCGTCCTGGTGCTGTTGTTGTACACTGTTGTTGCCATGATCATTGGTCACTGTTGTTGTTCGTCGGCTTGTCGTCGTTGTCGACACTGTCGGTGTTGACGAGTGGTGGTGGTGCTCCATTTTGACATTTTGTCGCTGCTAAACACACAAAAGACTATGGATGATGCGAATGTTCAAATTTTTTTATAATTCAAAAAATAGTGATTAAACAGGGCGGAAAACGTGTCCCCACATTTGCGCCTTTATCCAAAATCGGGTTCAAAATTAATCTTTTTTTTTAACTCCTGATCTCCTAAACCGCTTTGCCGATAGGCGCCGCCGGGAGAAAAAGTGAGAATTTCTACGAATTTTGTTAAGAAAATAGCCAATTTTTTCAGAAATTTTCCTCTTTTCCCCTTCGCTTCGACCTCCCCCCCCTTCGCCGGCGACCCCCCCCCCCCCCCCACCTCTTTTACACCGGCCCCCCCCTCGATGCGAAGGGGTCCCCCATTTTGGGGCACTTTGCGGGCGAAGGGGGGGGGGGGGGGGGGTCGACCCTCCCTTTTTCATGTATGATCGGGTTCAAAATTAATCTTTTTTTTAACTCCTGATCCCCTAAACCGCTTTAAATAAGCGCTTGAAAGTGATTGTATCCGATCATTTGATCGTTAATATTTTTTGAAACAATAATAAAATTGACAAACAACAGAATTAGTTCTCCTAACAAACTAGAAGACTACGATTTTTTAATTTTAATGCTGTTTAAACTATCAGGGCTTTACAAATTCAACTTTGAATCCGATTTTTGACATAGGCGATAATATCGGGGCCGCAAATGTCGGGGCTCCGCGGAAAATTTTGAAAATTTTTGACGAATTTATTTCGACAAAGCAAAAGAAAAAAAAAATGTATATTCACGGTGGGGGTCGAATGGGCCCCGGTTATAGGACATTTGCGGTCCGGACATTTGCGGCCTGCTGGAAATCGGACATTTGCGGCCCGACAAATGCGGTCGGACATTTGCGCCTCGGACATTTGCGGCCCATTTCTTAAGGGCCATTTTCGGACATTTGCGGCCCGACATTTGCGGCCTGCTGGGAATCGGACATTTGCGGCCAACGAAAAAAATAATTAAAAAAATTTAATCATTTTTTTCAAATTAATTATACCAAATATTATTATCTTGACACTTTTCACCCATTATTTTTAATGTCCGATTTCCAGCAGGCCGCAAATGTCCGGACCGCAAATGTCTTAACACGTGGGCCCCATAGGACAGTCACATTTTTCGTTTCACATTGTCAACAAATAAAAAAAAAAAAATTGAAATCATTCCAAAGTTTCAGAAATACACTCCTAATAATGAAATTTTTCCAAAAAATTTCTCCCGAAAATTATTTTTTTTTTTTTTTTACCTAATCAGGTGAAAACTAGAGTAGAGCGGGACCGGGAATTTTGGGCTTAACCGGGACCGGGACCTTTTCGGGTTGAAAAACCGGGAATTTTCGGCTGGGAAAACCGGGAAAAAACCCGGGACTGGTCCCGGTCCCGGTCAAAACCGGGACCTCGGTACTCAGTTGTACTCAGTTGTCCGTGTTTTGGTCCCGGTCCCGCTCTACTCTAGTGAAAACTTAAAAAAATGTTTTTTACCTAAATTTAAGATTTTTCATAAAAAGCACAGAATAGTAAGTTCTCGCCTACCACTGAAACTCGCTCAAAATGCTGTTGTTGGTATGCCGAGTCGGCCAAAAATGATTGGAGCATTTGCGCCTTTTGCTCAATGAATTCGTCCGAAGGCAACGGCAAACCCTGAGAATGATGAGAATCACATTTTTAATATGTAAATTTTATTAAAAATGAAAGAAAAGTATAAAAAAAAGATAAAGGCCATATTTGGTTTGGCTTTTTAAATCGGAAATTTTGGTCAAACACTCTTTTTCTGAAAAACTTTACAAAAAATCCAAACCAAAAAATTGAAGACATTTTTGTCTGGAAAAATTTTTGGTAGGTGTTTTTTTGAGGGATAGAAAGCAAGGACGGTCCCAGGTTTTCGGCTTGGGTACAGCCCCTAGAAATTCTGGGCAGATTTTTTAACAGATTTCACCAAAAGAAAACTTGGTATTTTGTGGATTTACGATTTATGGGAGAAATTGCATTTTTTGGGAAATTTAGTGATAAAACTCTTTGAGTGGGTACCCAAGAAACCGGAAATTTTAAACAAAAAACTATTTTTCCCTTAAAAATTCGGTTGTGGAGGGGTTTGGGAGGGGGAGAGAGTACGTACCACCCCTGAAGACCGTCCCTGACTCATTGTCAGTCGAATAAATTAAAAAAAAAAATTCTTTTTACTGACCACCCCTAGCAAAAACCGCTTAAAAAATTTGCCCGGATTTGTCCCACTTAAAGACTGTTAAACAATGTGCCATTTGGCTCACCTGAATGTCCATGTCGGCCATCCACGGCCCGTAGTCCACCAGGTCGGGCTTCTGATCAGCGATCTGATCAAACTCAAAGTAGCCAAGTTGGAACACGAAAATGCGTCGACGCGGGAACGCCACTTGGTGTAAATCGACGGGACCGACCACAGCGCCAATTAATGCAATCTGATGAAAAAGAAAAATGGATTTATTTAATTTTTTGAAAACTTTGATTTTTGTAAATGTAGGGAGGGGGAGTTGGGTAATGAATTCCCAAATGGACGTTTTTTAAAATTTTCATCGCGATTTTTGTTGAAAAAATTTTCAACCCTATAGGAAGGAAGACCAATCAAAGCAATTTGTCAAAATGGAATTGATATTTTTTTTTGTTTATAAAATTATAGCGCACTCTCCCGAAAGGAAAACTTTTTGTATTTTGTATAAATGTTTAACAAAATTTTGAAAATTTTATTTTTCCAGAAAATTTTTGGGGTTTATCCGACTCAAAAATGGGCTGTGTTCTTTTAGTAATTGACCTCAAAAAACTGCAAAAATATTAATTGTTAGACAAAAGCTATTAATAATACAACTAAAATTTCTAAAAAAAAATTTGTTTTTTTTTTTTTTTTGGAAAAATAATTCGCAAAAAGTAGCGAACTTTAAAATTTTAGTCCCCTCCCCCTAGAAATTTTGGCCCCAAACACCCAATTATATTTCGCGTTAACTTTTTAGATTTCAAGCCAGCCATATGTGCTAGGTTAACCCACATAAAAAATCTTTTTTTTTTCATTTTCCCATTTAATGTTTTTACAATAAACCTCTGACCACGTCATTGCGTTGGTCAACCGCGTGCCGTCCAAGGCGGCACAGACAGCCGGAGACGGCACGGTTGAACTGCTCCAGCTGGTCCGTGCCAACCGCACCGCCGAACAGCGCGTCCAACCGGCACAGCTCGCCGCTGGTCAGTGTAATTGATGCCAATTTGGTGGCAAAATCGCGATTCTAAAGAGCATGGAAATTTTTTTGTTTAAAAAAAAAATTCGAGGGCTTTTATGAAAATTTTTAGAGATCGGGTTTTTGAAAACTATTGACCGGGAATGGGGCTAATGGGACTAAAAAAAATGCCGTTTTTGTTACTAATGGGACTAAAAAGCGCAGTTTTTGTTACATTTTAAAAGTTTTCCAAGTCTGTCCGTATTGCCGGACCCGAAATTACCCACAATTTTTAAAAACCTATTCAAAAACCCTAAAAATTTGTTGGTCTTTTACCAAGACAGCGAGAAAATTTTCATGCAAAATCTTTAGTAATACTGTCGATGGTCTCCCCCACCTTTTTGTTGGCAGATTTTTTTAAGAAAATAAATATCTTGAAAAAGTACCAATGCCCGCCGTTTTCCGGCACTTTGTTGTCGGACTGCAAAATTTTGTGGTTGCGCATTTGTGGCGGCCATGCCCTCCAACTGTTCCGCTTTTATTGGCATTCTTTCCGAGTGCTAAAAATAAATTGGCACAATTAAAAAAAACAAAAATTAAAAAATAAATAAATTTTACAATTCTTTGCCGCTTATAACCCATTGATGATGGCGAGGAGTCCGTTGTCGTTGTGTCACTCGCTTCCATGAGCTCTCGTTTCATTTCAAATATTATTATTATTTTTCCTAAAAATCGAATTTGCGGAAAATAAATTGAGTGTAGGGCAATAAATCATCAAGAATTGGTGTCCCTATGATAAAATGTTAAAAATTTGGCAGGCATTTTTTATAGGCTTAAAAATGCGCTGACCAAGAATATGAACTAAAATTTTGAAAATCATTGATTTTATCGACTTTTTTTAATTTTTAAAAAATATATGTATGTATCATAAAATTTTTTTTGTTAAAGGTGGTGCCGATAAGAATAGTGAAAAAAGTTGACATAATCTTCAGCCAAAAATTGAGCCAAAAACATTTTTTTTTTTTTTTTTTTTATTCACTGATTGCTTTTGCAAATTGAGTTAAAGCGCAGGGTTAACCAAAATAGAGCTATCCAAAACATGGCAACCAAATGAAAAATTTGATTGGACGCATAAAAATTTGATTGGACGCACAAAAGTCCATTGGACGCATAAACTGTACTTGAGCCAAAGTTGACATGATCTTCAGCCAAAAATTGAGCCAAAAACAATTTTTTTTTTTTTCACTGATTGCTTTTGCAAATTAGGTTATATCAGGGCTCGGATCTGTTCTGATTTATCAGAAATGGGTAATACTGAAGTTTATCCCCCCCATTTTTGGAAAAAATAAAAGTTTAAAAAAAAGCCATGTAAAACACTTTTCCTTGGGGTTTTCTGGGTCGCTCTGGCATTCATTTTGACTAATTTCGAATCCCGGACCCGAATTCGAACAAAAAGTCGAAAATTAAAAAATTTCAAAATTCACTTTTACGTTCATATCTGTATTTTTTGATGTTTCAACGGTTTTTGACTGGATTTAGCTTGTTTTGGTGAATTTTGGAACAAAAGCGAGAATTTTGAAATTTTTAATAATTGCCAAAAAATTGGTAATTTTATATCGTAATGTCTAGGGATTCTTTTTTTAGGCAAATGCCTAAAA
The DNA here is from genome assembly GCA_023374025.1 of Heterodera schachtii. Classification (NCBI taxonomy): domain Eukaryota; kingdom Metazoa; phylum Nematoda; class Chromadorea; order Rhabditida; family Heteroderidae; genus Heterodera; species Heterodera schachtii. The sequence continues at coordinate 43,104 of SIJG01000031.1, forward strand.
TTTCTGCGCACTTAATACGCTTAGATAAGCACGAAAAAAGCATTTTCCACTTGGTTTGGGGTGTCTACGATGACTTTTATAATGCCTATTTTTGCCTATTTTGGACTTTTTGTGCTTAATGCCTATTTGCCTATTTTTGTGCCTATTTCGCCATTTTTGAGGACTTTTTCAGGATTTCCGGAAAAATAGTTAACAAAAATGCAATAAAAATGAAAAATACACCCCTAAGAATCACTTGAAATTTTTTCGAAAATATACACCCGTAAGAATTGAAAAAATTTTTTTCACAAAAATTGATCCTCAAAATTCAATTATTTTCATAAATTGAAATATGGGCAAAATAAGTTTTTTGATTAATTTTTACGTGTTTTGCTGCCTAAAAAGCTTTAATAAAAAATTTTTTTTGCCTATTTTAGTGCCTATTTGAGGGTTTTTGTGCCTATTTGGTGCCTATTTTGCGATTTTTTTCTGCCTTTTTAGGTGCCTATTTCGCGATTTTTTGTGCCTAAAAAAAGAATCCCTAGTAATGTCATTCAGATTTCGAAAAAATTTTCCACGGCGGTGCCTCACGGCACCGCCGGGCCCTAAAAATACTTTGTTATCTTAAAAATTGGCTAAAATTCACAAAATTTGGACAAAATCTATTTACAAAATATACTCAAATTTTCAAAATTTTTCCCGGCGGCGCCTGTCGGCACCGCCGGCCTTCGGCCCCGCTTGTTCCCAAAAACCTTTAAAAAAATGTGCCGCAAAAAAAAAATTCTTAAAAATCTGATTTTTTGAGCCGATTGTATTTAAATGTACGATTTGCTTATTTCCTCCCCAAAATTGTTAAAAATGATTATAGGAGGCGAAAAATACGAAAGTTGATAAATTCAAAACTTTGTCACGAAAAAAAAAAAATTTGGGGGAAGAATTTTTGAGAAAATTTTTCATTTATTATGGGTGAATAATATTCAGAAATTTTCGGTCGGAGGGGTTTTTTTCTGAAATTTTTGGGGCCGATTCTTAGGGGTATATTTTCCGTTTTTAAATTTCTCATATTTTTTTTATTTATATATATTTTATTATTTTTTTAAATGAAAATACGTACAAATTGAGCCTAATAAATCCAAAAAACTTGCCTTTTTGTCGATAATCTGTTAACAAATTGCACTCAAATTTTCAAAATTTTCCCCGGCGGCGCCTATCGGCACCGCCGGTCTCCCCTTTCTCCACAATAGTTTTTTGGAAAAAGCGCGCCGAAAAAAAAATGATGAGAAAGATTATTTTTAAAAATAATTTAAATAAATTTAGTTTGAAAATTTTCATTAATTTAATTATGCTTTAACTTTTGGATTTTATTAAATAAAAAACAAAATAAAAATTTAATTTTGTATTATTTTCAATTGCAATAAATTAAAATTTGAATTTTTTAAAAATTTTTTGAATTTTTTTAATTTTTAAAAAGTCCCGGTTCGTCCCGGTCCCGGTCCCGAAAAAAAATCGAGGTCCCGGTCCCGGCTTCTCAGGTCCCGGCAAGTCCCGGTTTTGGCAAAAATTCCCGGTCCCGTGGCACTCTATTTTCGACAGTGATTGATTTCGACAGTAAAATATTAAAAAAAAAACTTATTCTATATGGTATAATTCTTGTAAAATTTTCGCATGAAAAGCTCAAAAATAGCATTTTTACCAGTTTTCCTTTCAATCAGAGCGAGTTTTTAGCACATATAAAAAAATATTTTGGACTTTTTGGGAATAAAAACATATTTTGGGATTTCGGCAGTTTTTGTCACATATTTTGGCGATTTTTTGAAAAATTTTGTGTTTTTTACAAAAATATCTTTTTTGTTGACATCCAAATTCTTGGCAAAATGCCACGATTTTTTCAAATTTTTTATTTTTTTGAACATTTTCATGACTAAGGATGCGATTTTTAGGCAAATGCCTAAAATTTTTGCGCACTTAATACGTACAAATAAGCACGAAAAACGCATTTTCCGCTTGGTTTGGGGTGTGTACGATGACTTTTATAATGCCTAACTTTGCCTATTTGCCTATTTTTGTGCCTATTTCGCCATTTTTGAGGACTTTTTCAGGATTTCCGGAAAAATATTTAACAAAAATGCAATAAAAATGAAAAAGAGACCCCCTAAAAAATGGCCAAAAAATTTTTCAGAAAATACACCCCTAAGAATTGAAAAAAAATTTTACAAAAAATTATTACCTAAAAATTAATTATTTTTTCTTCATAAAAATTTTGGTTTAAAAAATTATTTTTATCGAAAACAACTTTAAAACAATTGAATTATAAGCAAAAATTTTTTTGATTAATTTTTACGTGTTTTGATACCTAAAAACCGTTAATAAAAAATGTTTTTTGCCTATTTTAGTGCCTATTCGAGGATTTTTGTGCCTATTTAATGCCTATTTCGCGATTTCTAATGCTTTTTTAGGTGCCTATTTCGCGATTTTTTGTGCCTAAAAATCGCATCCCTATTCATGACTTTGTTTTCACATTTAAGGCAAAATTTGCATTTTTCGAAAAAATTCAGAAAAATACGCAATTTTAGATAGCGAAAAAAAATTACGTCAAAAAGCATTGAAATGCTTTAATTCGAATTGTTCAAGCAAAATTTCAAAAAAAAGAGATTTTTTGAGAAATTCACTTATTTTTTGAGCACTATTTTTTAAATTTTTGGCACATATTTTGGCCTTGGTGTTTTTTGGCACTTATATATGTACATATTGGCGTTTTTTAGCACATATAAATCCGTTCCCTGACAATAAATTATGTAGAAAATTAGTTAAAAAGTACTGTCAAAATCAACTACTGTCGAAACCAATCACCGTCGAAATCAACCACTGTCGAAACCAATCACCGTCGAAATAAACCACTGTCGAAAACACCTGGTACGATTTTCATTTGTTTTATATATTTGTTCCCCAAATTTGTTGTGACTTTTCTTTTCCTTCTCCAATAAATAAATATTTAATTGGACTTATCAAAAACCCTCGGACCCAACATTGGCGCAGTCAGCTAAAAAAGCAAACGACAAAAAGCGCATTTGTTTCTTCAATTATTACATCTCTAGACGAGAGTAATTTTTGGAGTTTCGACATTCAACCGCCGGTCTTCAAGTGGACGCAAACAAATCGTCCACCTTTCGACCGTCGACTTTCATCGCGTCTAAAAAAAACCAATAGACCCTAGGCGGGTGAGGTTCCGCTAAGTGCGGTTTTCAACACGTCAAAAAAAACCAATAGACCCTAAAAGGGTGAGGTTCCGCTAGGCGCGGTTTTCAATCGCCGAAAAACCTATAGACCCTAGGCGGGTTGCGGTTCCGCAATACGCGGTTTTTCACCGTCCAATCCAACAGTCAACTGAAAAAGCAATCGATAACCACCGACCATGGCACAACAGGCCAACATTCAACAATTGCTGGACGCAATTGGTCAACTCGTCACCGCACAGCAACAAATCAACCAACCGAATCCGAACAATAATGTTCCGATTACGGTGCTGCCTGACATTTCGGTCTTCGAACCGACCGACGAAAAGGGACGAATTACCGAATGGATCGAAAGGTTTTCTTTTGCTATGGACTGTTCGGCACCAAACGCAACTGACGCAGTGAAAGTGAAGGCATTAATGAATAAATTGTCGGAAACGGCATTCAGCGAGTATTCAAAATCGTGTTTGCCAGCAAAAGTGACGGACTTCGACTTCAACCAATCAACCGAAAGGCTTCAAAAGCTTTTTGCAAAGCCTCAATCTGTTTTCATCGACAGATATGAGTGCTTAATGGCCACTAAAACCGAAGGAGAAGATTTTCGTCAATTCGTCAACAGACACAAAAGGCTGTTGAACGATTTCAAGTTCATGACACTTAAGGAGGAACAATTCAAGGTTTTGATGCTTTTGACTGCTCTAAAGTCGCCGAAAGATGCGACTTTGAGACAGAGAATTTTGTCAAAGCTCGGCGCCGACGGAGATAATGTCAAATATGATGAAATTGTGCAAGATTGCATCAACTTCATGACAACAATCAGCGAAGCAAAGCTGATCGAATCATCTGCGGCCAACCGAAGCATAAATGCAGTCAAGCCAAAATGGCACAAAACAGAAAAGGGAGGAAGGCCAAACAACAAGCAAGGCCAATTATCATCCGCTCCGGCACAGCAATGTTGGCGATGTGGATGGACAAATCACAGCCATTGGGAGTGCAAGCACAAATTAGTGAAGTGCCAAAAGTGTTCCCAAAATGGACATTTGGAAGGCCAATGCGACAAAGTGCAGGAATGGAGACGGAGAAACAAATTGCCAATTCCAAAAAGGAAAATTGGAAATTTACAGCGGGGCTGAAATAATTGTGATCGATGAACTATCCCATGAAGTCATCGGCAGCCCCCGACTCCGCAAATGCACCGAAAGTGGATGCATGTTCGATGGAACGCAAGTCAAATTCATCGGAAAGGGAGTCGCCAATTTCAAATTCCGCGATATTTGCATCAAAAGCGAATTTATGTGGCAAAAAGGGGATCGCTAAATTGCTAAGCGTGCAAATGATGGATGCTTTTGGACTGATCAACTAACTCAAGGCCAAAATCACTGCGCCGGTAAATTTGTGCCGAGTCGGAGAAGAGACACGAGGTTTCACGAAAACTCCAAAATCGCCACAAAATTCAACAGTCCAATCGCACATCGACCATCTCAAAGCATCATTCCCCGACATTTTCAAAAACGAATTAGGCCGATGTATGACGTTTAAGGCGCATCTGACTTTGAAAGCAGACGCCGTACCGGTCTACCGAAAGGCTCGCCCAGTCCCATACAACGCACAAGAAGCGATTGATGGAGAATTGGAGCGATGGGAGAAAATGGGTGTGATCGGAAAAGTCGAATACACTGAATGGGCAGCTCCGATTTTGGCGGTGAAAAAGGCCGACGGAAGCGCACGCCTATGTATAGACTACTCCACCGGTCTGAACAATGCTCTTCAGGACCACCAACACCCGCTGCCGCTACCTGAGGATATTTTCGCAACCTTAAATGGAGGAAAATATTTTTCGCAAATCGACCTCAGGGACGCCTATCTCCAAATCGAATTGGATGATGAATCGAGAAAAATATGCTCGATTTCAACACATCATGGCAATTATGAAGTTAAAAGACTTCCTTTTGGCGTCAAATCAGCGCCAGCCATCTTCCAATCGGTAATGGACCAAATTTGGCAGAATTTGAATTCGCCACAGCTTACTTGGATGATGTGATCATCGTAAGCAAAAGCGTCAAAGAGCACGCTGATCACTTGAAGAAAGTTTTGGAAAAATTCCAAGAGTGGTGATTCCGGATCAAATTGGAAAAGTGTTCGTTTTTCCGAGAAGAGATCAAATACCTCGGACAAATTATCGACAGAAACGGACGGAGACCGGACCCAGAGAAAATCTCGGCAATTAGTGAAATGCCCGCACCCACGGATGTGCCATCGCTGCGTTCATACCTCGGGATGGTAAACCACTACCAGCAATTCGTCAAAAATATGAGATTTGTGCAAAAGCCTCTCGACGATCTGCTGAAGCAGGACAGCGAATGGAAGTGGAGTGAGAAATGCCAACAGGCATTCGACAAAATTAAGGAAATTTTATCATTTGATCTTCTGCTCACGCATTACGACCCAACAAAGGAAATCGTTGTGGCAGCTGATGCATCCGAACTCGGGATTGGAGCGGTAATATCCCACAAATTTCCCGACGGATCAACAAAGGCAATCGCTCACGCGTGATCAGCTTTAACACCGGCAGAGAATAATTATTCTCAAATCGAGAAAGAAGGATTGGCACTGATTTTCGCCGTACAAAAATTCCACAAAATGATTTATGGACGAAAATTCACGTTGCTAACCGACCATAAGCCACTTCTTGCCATCTTCGGAAGCAAAAAGGGAGTGCGCCAATGCAGTGCCAACCGACTTCTCCGCTGGTCGCTGATCCTCCTCGCATACGATTTCAGCATTGAGCACATCAGTACTAATGATTTTGGTCAAGCCGATGTGCTTTCAAGGCTGATCGCAAAGGGAAAAAGCGACGAAGACCGAGTGATTGCATCTCTCCGATCGAATTCGGAAATTGACGACATTCTGATTGGATCAATTGAAGCACTGCCAATAAAATTTAAGGAAATTGTCGCAGCTGCTGAAGCCGACAAAACCATTCAAAAAGTCAAGAAATTTTTGACGAATGGTTGGCCAAAGAACGTCGGAGACGAAAGTGCCGAAATAAAGCTCTTTCACCGGGTCAAAGAACAGCTTTGCATCACAAGAAATTGCCTGATGTACGCCGACCGAGTTGTCATCTCCGAAAAACTCCGCCAGAAAACTCTTCATTCATTCCACAAGGGACACCCGGGAATTAAAAGAATGAAACAATTGGCGAGAAGTTATGCCTATTGGCCAAATATGGACGTCGACTGGTAGAAAACTGCCAACCGTGCCAAATGGAAGTAAAGGCACCAGTGAAAAGCAATCTTCAACCGTGGCCAAAACCATCTACACCGTGGCAAAGAGTCCATGTCGACTATGCTGGACCATTTTTCGGCAAGGAATATTTGATCATCGTCGATGCCTTTTCGAAATACCCGGAGGTATTCGAAATGGCCACCAAATCGACAGCGGCAACAATCGAAAAACTTCGTTATTTGTTCCGACACGGCATCCCAGAAATTTTGGTGTCTGACAATGGCACACAATTTACGAGCAACGAATTTGCCAAATTTACGGCTGTCAACGGTGTCAATCATCTGTTTTCAGCGCCGTATAACCCGATGTCCAACGGCCAGGCCGAACGATTCGTGGATACGTTCAAAAGAACGTTTCGAATATTGAAAGGGGAGGGAGCCCCAAGCAAGGAAATCATCGAAACTTTCCTGGTAAGTTACCGGACTACGCCATGTGATTCGTTGCCGAACAGCAAAACACCTGCTGAAATGTTCCTGGGGAGAAAACCACGCACAACTTTGGATTTGTTGCGGCCGCCACCAGCACAACCGATCGAACGAGACGTTGAAATGGAGCGACGCTTCAATAAGCGATTTGGAACCAAATTAAGGGAATTTCCAATCGGAGACAAGGTCTTTGCCCGCCACAGAATTTCCCAAAATTGGCAACAGGGTAAGATTTCAAAACGGACGGGTAATTTACGACGTCGCTTTCGCCGATGGAAAATCAGGGCGTTATCACGCGAATCAGCTTCGTCCCCGGAATACGTCCGCTCCGATGAACAGCTCTCGGTGATGCTCGACGCATTCGACATCCCAAGACCGATTGCTTTTGAGGAGCAGAGGGAAATCCCAGTGGAAATGCCATTGGAGGACCCGCAGGGCGAACAGGAAAATTTGGGAGGTCAAATTGACCAAGGACAGCAACGACGATACCCTCAGCGAGATCGCCGTCCACCTCAGCGCTTCTCACCGTAACTTCGGGACCGCGCTTAAGGAGGGAGGTGTTCGGGGCACTGCCGCCGATGATTTGAATGCCCGTGACATAATGCCAATCCAATCGATTCCCCTTATTTCATGTTGTTCTTTCGCCCATAAATATGCTCCCATTTCCCTCTTTCATTGTCAGGGGCAAATGGGCGAACACACACACAATTTCAGAAAAAATTTATTCTCAGCTCTCAAACTTGGGTAATTAAACCACATATTTAAATGTGAACAATACAAAAAATAAAATGAAATGTGCCATCACCGGGGGGAGGACAAATTATCACAATTAATGGACAAATGGTCATCACAGAAACTGGGATTGATCACAGAAAGAGGGGCCGTCACCGGGGGGACAATCACAGAAATGCGGGATTCACCGGGACAATCTAAGAGGGACAAATGTTGGGGCCAGGAGAAGTGCCAAAATGTGGACAGAGAAAAAGGGACCAGGAAAAGAAATGGTCAGATGAATTGGGACAGACAAAGGGTCAGATGAATTGGGCCAGACAAAGGGATAGACAGAGCCAAAGTGACAGACAATTGGGCAGACAGAGCCAATGGGGGTGGCCAGATGAATGAATTTTTGTGGCAATGGTCAGTTGGGGCCAAAGGGTGGGGGCACAATGATTGGAGGAGGGCAGGTGCTGGCCCAGGCGGAAATGCCTTTGGAAATGCTGGGCTGATGATTTGAGTGGCAATTGGGGGCCCTATTTATATCGGAAAATTGGCCGGGGGTGCGGTGGAACGGTTTACAAAACTTGATGGATCGGGAGGAAAAGTGGGCCATTTGGGCCAAAATTACAAACAAACAACTGACGAAAGTGGACAAAAAGTGGGATGGGCCATTGGAGTGTTCTTTGCTGCCCCTTATTCTACGGTAAAAAAGACTAATTTGGGCGGAAAACATGTTGCGTGGCGGGAGAGGGGGGAAATTGGGGCAAAAAACATATGAACAAATGAGTGAGCGGGGGGAAATTGGGTGGAATGAGTGGAAATGCAAAATGATCATTAACCCCGACCAATTCCCACTTCTTCCCTCACTGCTGAACAATTTGGTCAGCAGTCGGAACCGTAAGGTTCCGACACTTTTCTTTTCCTTCTCCAATAAATAAATATTTAATTGGACTTATCAAAAACCCTCGGACCCAACAGATTTCTTGTGCAAAATGACGTTCAAATCAATTCTTTAAATGAAAAAAAAAATTAATAATTGAGGTTTTACCTAATATGGGGGCTCCTGAGGCGCCGACAGGCGACGCCTGGGAAAATTTAGAAAATTAGAGTGCAATTTGGCAAAAATTCCAAAAAGCCGATTTTTGCGATTTTGAGCCAATTGGTAGTAACTATTTTTGTTTTACTTTTCACACGACTTTTTTTTGCGTGCTCCATAAAGTGATTGACTTATTCCCGAAAAGAGCAGACATTCAATTGGCAATCATGGAAATGGAACAAGAGGGACGGGCGAATTTTGGAAGAAAAGGAAATAATGGGTGATCAAGTGGCGTTATATCAGCAAGAATAATTTGTATCGATTGGCAACACTGAACGAAGAAGCACAAAGACTTCTGTGCCATTGGACTTTTTTTACATTAAAAATATTTTTAGATTTTTCAAAATACAAATTTTCGTTCATTATCAAATTCGTCTCTAAAATAAACTAGGAAAACCTATTTTTTGATATATTTGTCTATATATGCATAAATAGTGTAAATTTGTCTGAACTGAGCAAATTATAAAATTTTTGTCTACAAAAGGAAATAATCAAGAATTGGTGTCCCGGCGAAAAAAATGATAAAATGTAGCAAGTATTTTTTTCGGCTAAAATTTTTTATTTTCTGTATCAGGACAACAATTCTTGATGATTGCCCAAATAAATAAATTTGGATCTGGTGAATTTTTATTCGACCTGTGCAAACCATTTTCTGTTATATAATATGACAGTTTGGCGCCAGTGATTATGACCTACCATGATATTGAAATTCGAATCGGCACTAATTCCATGAGTGATGTCGGCTAAATTTGCATTTCTCTGTGCATATCAGTTGCTTGCTGAAAAATATATAAAAAGCCAGTGAAGGACAATAAGTCAATATTATATCATTCGACTAAGTGTCCTCTATTACCTTTCAAATTCTAAAAACTTTCGTAAATTTTGAACAAACTAATCTCCAAAAGTATATCAGAAACCAAGTTTTCAGTCATTTTTTGCCATAAGTTTTTTGAACCGTAACAAAAGTTTTCGAAATTTTGCAGGCTAATAGAGCATGTGAAGAGCTTTCGAATGATAGAAACAATGTTTGATTTGGTTGACAAAGAATCGTTAGCGTTCGCCCTTTAATTAAAACAGCTGTTAAGTGCTTAATTTGCCGCTTAATCGGCGATTACGTAGGCGTTAACTAAGAAAGAGAGGGGCCGTTACATCAATTGGGGCGATCAAAAATATTTGGGTAATTAGTGACAACAAAAAGTGCGAAGCAATTAGGTGAACATTGATCCCTTATCTCTTTGTGATCGTTTCCCCTTGATTATTTATCCCTTGTGATCACGTTTTCGTCCTTGTTGCTTTCAACACACTCCCCGCTGACTTGAAATTGTCACACGCCCGTATTCTTCCAGCTGCCGCGTTTCTTCCTCAAGTGATTGCTCCAGTTCTGGTTTCGGTATCGCTCGTCTCGCTCGTTCATAGCGCACCACGGTGTTGGCTCTTTCCGCTCCCCCTTTGACGGGCTTGAACACCTACAATGTGGCGTTTCGGTTGGCCGCCATCAATTGGTCGCATTGAAAGTTGTTGGTCAACTCCATTAAATGCGGATGGGTCGCCTGGTTGCAAACTAGGGCGGATTGCTGCATGTGGGCCGTATCAGTGCTGCAATCACGACCAATGTCATTAATTTTTTAATTAATGACCTCTTTTTTGGTAGAGACGCCATAATTTGCTGTCGTTCATCTGCTCGGCCATCCAATCACTGTTTCGTATGGCTTCGGAGTTATCAATTGTGATGTCGATGTCGACATCCTCTGTTGTCCTGATTTTGAGCAGTGGCGCCTTTGTCTTGGTGATGACGACGCAGTGGCGGTAGGGGCATTGGCGCCTCACAAGATGGAATTCCCTTACCAAGAATTTGAGCTCTCGGAGCTTTCGCTCTTGGCTCAATGGCTCACCAGATTTGGGTTTCAGGACGATGTCCAAGTCTCCGTTTCTAAGGGTCGTGTTTCCCGCGTGGACCCGGAGATGCAAAATTTGAAATCTTCCCATGTGTCCCTTCGCAGAATGTGTCCGACGGCCTCGAAGGTCTTCTGCTTCAGCTCCCTTTCCTCCGGTGGCGGTACTTGGAATAGGATAAGAGCTTCCAGTGCTTCGTTCAGTTCCCTCATTTTTGTTGCGCTGACTTTTACGTCGTTAACGAAGTAACGCTTTGTTGCCCCTTTCCCAATTTAAGGGCTCGTCCGTTTCTCTTAATGGAAGAATTGCTGCCCCATAGATTTTTTTTCAGTTTTTCATGATGGACTTTTTTAGCTTGCCTTTTCCTTCATTTTGTTGTAAAATGATTTTTTCTTTCTTTATCAATTCCAACACAACGCAAAGGACCCAACCATCGCTGATCAAATTTATGTTTTAAAACTTCTTTTCTGAGCAGTAACCACTCACCAATTTCAAATTCTTTTTCCTCCGCTTTTTTCCTTTTTTCATTCTCTTCCTTTTGTGTAATTTGTGATTTTAAAAAATTTTATCTTGCTGTCTCCCATGCCCTTAAGGCATTTTCAGCGTGCTTTTGAGTGTAAGTCGAAAGGTCAGACGTTACTTCGTCTTGGCTAGTGAGTCTAAGCAAGAGATCAGTTGGCATTTTTGGATGACGCAAGTACAAAAGAAAAAAAGGTGAATATTTTTGACTGTATGTATTGAGGAATTATAAACAAAAATCGCATGTGAGAGCTTTATCCCAATCATTTCCCTTCTCATTAACTAATTGAGAAATAATGTTTGCCATTGTTTTTATACAGCCTTCGATTTGTTCATTTGACTGCAGGTGATAGGCAGTAGAGACCGGACGGGATCGGGATCCCGCGGGGTTTCTTCGGGATCCCGCGGGATTAAATTCGGGATCCCGACATCGAGATCCGTCCCGAGCGATTTTTTAAATTCATCGGGATTGATCGGGATCGGGATTTCATCGGGATCCCAAACCGGGATCCCTCCCGATCATTTTACCAATCCCGCGGGATCCCGCGGGATTGAAGTCATGATAATTTTTCGAAAAACCCCCATTTTAAAATAAGATTCTGAATTTTAAGTTAAAAAATATTGTCATTTGTTAATTGTTCTTAAAAAATCCAATATAAAAGCCAAAAAAAAATTTCACGAGTCTCCAGAATTCGATAAAATTTTCAAAATTTGAAGCAAAAGTTGGCCATTTTGTGACTTTTATTTTTTTTTCAAAAACAAAAAAGAAATCAAAAATTATTTTTTTAATTCCTAAACAATATTTTAAATCTTATTATGTAGTTTAATGGCACAAATATTTCTAAGAATTTTATCCAAAAAAATCAGAATAAAAATTGCTCCATATTTTTCCTTCGGTGCCAATTGGCATCACCAGACCCAAGAACCCATTATTTTCTTATAAATTAGTTCAAAATCATAAAATATGGACAGTTTTTTGTATAAATTCTGTTAACAAATAAATTTCAAATTTTCAAAATTTTCCCGGCGGCGCCTATCGGCACCGCCGGCCTCCCCCTCCTTGTTCCCCTAAAGTTTTTGAAATATTTGCTGCAAAAAAATTTCTTAAAATCGGATTTTTTGATTCCGATGCACTTTACGATTGCTAATTTTCCTCGAAATTGTTAAGATGATCAGAGGAGGCGAAAATACAAAAATTAATATTAATTAATTAAATTGTAAAAAAACTATTTAAAGCTATGTTGTTAAATGTTATAATTTTTGACCCTAAAATCTGATTTTTTGGACATGATATTCTAATTTTGGAAATTTCTATGAAAACCTGATATAATTACCATCCTGTTTTCTCGATCTAATTGGTTAATTATAAATATTATATAAGCATTTGAACAAAACTTGGCACAAAACGTAAAAAAATTGAGTTTTAGCAAATCCCGATAATCCCGCGGGATCCCGAAAAAAATCTTCGGGATTGATCGGGATCGGGATTCGGTCGGGATCCCGACTCGGGATCCCTCCGACCCCAGTTGTCCGGTCTCTAATAGGCAGTCGATGTCTGATGCTCAAAACCATAAATTTTAGGAAGATCACTAGATAATTCTGAGGTAAATTGCCTTCCATGGTCCGTTACAACAATTTCAGGTGTAGAGTGTTGGTGTACCACAATTTCCACAAATGTTTCCACAATTGTTTACATTTTGATTTGGGATTGATTCATCACCCATAATCCATTTTGTAAAGCTGTCAATGGCCAGAAAATATATAAATTCCCATTTTCACTCTTGTTTAATTTCCCATTAAATCACAATGAATTCGTTGAAATGTTGCTTGGCACACTGGGAGCACATTTAACATTTCCTGGTTGAATTTTTCTTTTTTGGCATGCTTCACAAGTATCGATTAACATTTTTATGTCCTCCTTCACCCCAATCCAATGAAAGCGATTTTTAATTTTCGTTATGTATTTCATGGAAAATTTTTTTGTCTTAATTCATAGGGTATAACCAATTTTGGCTTTTCTGCATTTTTGCCTTTTTGAAAATAAATTGCTCCGTTTAATAAGCAATAATCCGAAATCACTCTTTTGCATTTAAAAATTACTTTCGGATATTTTCCAGTCTTCAGAATATAAAATATTTTTAATAATTCTTTGACTTTACGCTGAGCTTCAATTATTTGCATTAAAGAAATTCTACTTTCGTCTGTTTGTCCGTTTTTTGCACTAATTTTATCACTATTGGATTTATTCTTTGTACATGAAATTTTTATTTTTGTTTTCTTTTTCAACCTTTTTTCTTTGTATTTCCGGACTCATTCCCTGGTATATTTTAACGTGAAAGAAAATCAGCAGCCTTGTTTTTCTTGCCGGGGCGGTAAACGATCTCAAGGTCGTAGCTTACTTTTTTGAATCCATTAAGTCTAAAAGTTCCTGAATATTTGGTAAATGGAAAACTCGTTTTTTTGTCATTTTATTTAAAGTTCTATAATCGATTCCAAAAGGCCATGTTTTTTATCGGCTTTAGGCACGATAACTACGGGAGAGCAGAACCGGATTTAGACTCCCTAATAATATTTTGGTTAAACATTAAGTTAATTTGCCGTTCAATTTCTCTTTGGCATAAATTATTTGCCTCCATCCATAATATGATTTTCCACTATTTATTTTTATTCGTGAATAATCTACGATCAATACGTATATTTTATGTCTCTATCCGTTTTTATCATTAAATAATTTCGTTTGTTTTCCGTTCTAATAATTAAGTAAGTGTTCACGGCAATAATAGAACTATCTCCTCTCCCTTTCCCGTGGCGGGACCTCCTTGATTATTATCAAGGCATATATGTTATCCATAATTTGGCGATTAATGGAATATTGCACTTTATTCTTAAAAGACAAAGAAATACGTCATTGTGATTCCCCAACTCGTAACGGGAAAGGGGAGGTTGGTCGGGATCCGGATCCGACAAAATGGAAGTGGGTTTCAAAGGGAAGCGTTTATGTAAGCAGAGTCATGGGGGCGAGGAGAGTACAAAGGGACCGCCCCACGTAAAGCAAAAATGTGGAAAAGCAGGAGGGGCCAAACTAACTAAAGAGTAACAATTGGTCACGCTTATAGCTCTGAGATACCGTATTTGAATTAAATCTCACCCTGATTTAACCCCTACTCACTGTAATAAAGGCCAAATTAAGTACGGTATTTACCATTTGCCATGGAGTAATGCAGTCGCAGAATAAGAAACAGGAGTTTAAGTTGAAAATTTTTTACAAACATTATGCCCAACTTTGGAGCTGCAGTTTATTATTTTTTTTGTCTTCTCTTTGTTCGGCCGCAATCCAAGCTTGACAAAAAATTATCTAATTTTTTTTAAAGGTAAAATTGAAGAATACTAGTACCTCACCAAATTCGTCGAATGATATATCATTCGACGCCTCTCGGTCTGTAAGGCACGAATCCGAAAGAATTTTTTGGCGGAAACCACTTTGGGCCGAGTTATGGGCCCGGGACTGAAGTGGAAAAATGGCTGTGGGACTGAACCGTCCAAAGCCTTAAAACGCACAAAATGCAACAAAATAGATATCTATCGCTTCCTCTCGGCATGTAAAGCTGAATCCGAAAGAATTTTTGATCCAAAAGGAAATTTACAAAGTTATGGGTCCTCAAAACCTCAAAAAATGACCCTGATAAAAATTGTAACGGGTCGATTCCTCTTGGTTTATAATTGCCAGGAATCCATTTCTAAGGGCGCGCAGCGCCCGCCTTGGCGAGCATGCGAAGACGGAGCAAGTAGTGGGGCGAGACGGAGGGCGGAGGAAGAAGTCCGCGCGTGATCCGCAGGCGGTTGACTGATTGGCGGGGGCCCTCCGGGCCCCCGCAGTCAACCGCCTGTGGCGCTCGTCAGACTTTTTTCTCCGCCCTTCGTTTCGCCCCACCTACTGGCCGCCGTAGTCGAGTGTGCGGTGTTATGGCCAAAATACACTCACCCATTCACTTTTAATTTGTACACTTAAGTCCATTACAATTTTTTTTATCAAGGTCATTTTTTGAGGTTTTGAGGACCCATAACTTTTGTAAATTTCCTTTTGGACCAAAAATTCTTTCGGATTCATCCTTTACATGCCGAGAGGAAGCGATAGATATCTATTTTGTTGCATTTTGTGCGTTTTAAGGCTTTGACGGTTCAGTCCCACAGCCATTTTTCCACTTCAGTCCCGGGCCCATAACTCGGCCCAAAGTGGTTTCCGCCAAAAAATTCTTTCGGATTTGTGCCTTACAGACCGAGAGGCATCGAATGATATATCATTCGTCGAATTTGGTGAGGTACTAGTATTCTTCAATTTTTCCTTTTTAAAAATACACAAACCATACAGAAAATTTAACATCAAAAAATTGCCTTTTGATAATTTTTCAAGAAAATTATTAATTAAAAATTTATTCACAATTAAAAATTACGGCTCTGTTATTTTTTGACACTTTCTTTATATGTTTGAAACCCGATTATTTTGGAGAATGAATCCAACTTCATTTTTTACACACATTAACGGGATTAATTAATGTGCAGTTGGAAATAAACATTAATGGTCGAAGTGTCAACCAATTGGTGGCAAAATGAAGCGAAAAGTTGGTTATTGGCCACGGGAAACGCCAAAAGTTTGGCCTCGATCATATGAGAAGAGCAAATGTTGGCCATTTGGTCTCAGAATTTGCCTTAATTTACGCGAAGAGCAAAAGTTGCAATTTAGCCTTAGGGATATGAGACGAGCAAAAATTGGACATTTGGTCACAGAAAAAGCAAAAGTTTTGCCTCAGGGATATGAGACGAGCAAAAGCTGGCCAATTGGCCACAGAAAAAGCAAAAGATTTTCCTTAATGTGACATATGGTGACAGAAAAAGCAGGAGTTTGGCCTCAAGGATATGAGAAGAAAAATGGTTGGCCATTTTGTCACAGAAAATGCAAAAGTTTGCCTTTGAGGCAGTTCGGGCAGAAATGAGATGAAGGGTCAGGATGAGGGTAGAAATAAAATGCAAAATCATGCAAAAACTCATAAAAAGACCAAAAATGGCTGCAAATTTTTTTCTTAGCATCCTGGCATAATTTTGAATTTTATCCACTTCTGATCACATTTAGAAGAAAAACAGTAAATTCATCACAATAGTATCTTTTTTTCACATTTCTAATAAATTAGGTCAATTTATTAATGTCAATTGGCATGACCGCTTTTGTGAGTGCTTTTGTCTGTCCGGGTTTAAATGGCCAATTAACACAATTGGCATTTTTGGCGAACCTAAAAATTAATAAAATTCCCTGATAAATCACTTAATTAATAATTAAATTTACCATTTTCACCAGCAGCAGCCATTTTTCTTTTTTGCTGAATGAGCCCGAGTGCCGAGTTATGACGTGCCAAAGTTTTTGGCTTTTTATAATTATAGAAAAGAAATAATTGTTGACCTTCTTTCCAACTGTCTAATGGTGTAGAGGTACTGCGTTAGTCAATTTCTTTTTGGGGTTTTAGGTTCGAATCCTCTGCATGCTAATACATTTTACAATTTTTATTTTTACTTTTTATGCAAAGTTAATTATTAAGATTTTTTTATGAAACAATATCTTTATTTTATTTTTATTCAATTAAAAATAAAAATTACATTAAACATAAAAATGCAATAGATAGATGCACATTATAGCATGTCGATTTGAAAAGAAAATTTTTTGTCTAATATTTTATAGACTATTTTATGTATAAAAATGAATTAAAAAAATTGAAAATAAATTTTGTTTTATAAACAACTTTTTGATAATTTACTTGGCATAAAAAGCAAAAAAAAAAAAAAAAGAATTTGCATGTATAGGAACCGAACCTGGGGCTTAAAAAACGCTGACTGGCGTACTACCGCTACACCACTGGCCACTCGAATAAAGTGGAAATAAATATTCAACTAAAAAACTTTGGCACGTCATAACTCGGCACTCTGGCTCATTCAGCAAAAAATAAAAACACTTCTTAAGAATCCATGGGTGTTCTATCCACCCACCAAATTTCATTCGGAAATCCCACGGACACCTGGGGACCTTCCTTTGTTAAGCAATAATGAAAAATGCCAAAAAGTGAAAATATTCACTCGGTTTTCGAATCAAAACGCCCTTAGAAACTCAATTTAATTTTGCCAGCCCTACTTTTTCAAAATGCAAATTAGCAGATCTTGAAAATTAAAAGATTTTCTTTTTTCTTTTAATGACAAAAGGATAAAATCGGTTAATTTTAATACTTACTGTTGTGCTATCTTGATTTATTCCTAAATTTAATTTCACATTGCTAATCAATAGGGCCTGTAATTATATGGAAATCCATATTTTTTTCCTGGACTCTGGGAAGCCTGAAACGCACGAAAAACATGTTTTTAGCTTAGTTTGAAGCCTCTAGGACGGATTTCTATATCCATATTTTCCATATTTTTCCATATTTGGCGATTTATGTCCATATTTCCATATTTTTCCATATTTTGGCATTTAAGTCCATATTTTATGTCCATATTTTGGCATTTTCCCAAAAAACCTCTATTAGAACGGCCCCCATCAACTAAATTGGGATTTTGACCCCAAATCGGAAAATTTTTCCGAAAAAGGCATTTTTTATCAAAATTTTGTCGAAAATATTGATTAATGTGTCGTGTTTTTTTCTTCAAAAATAATTTTTAATAATATATTTAGCAATTCTTGAAAGTTTTACTTTGCATTTAGCGAATTTGAAGAAATTTTGAGAAATTATACCCCTAATTTTGAAAAATTTATATCCATATTTTTTCCATTTTATTCCATATTTTGAGATTTTTGCTATTTTATGTCCATATTTCGCGATTTGTTGTCCATATTTTATGGCCATATTTTGCGATTTTATGTCCATATAATTACAGGCCCTACTAATCAATTTAATTTTTTATCAAATTTTAAATTCCCCAAAAAATAAAATTTTGTAATTATTATCCACATTTTTTGTAATGAAAATTTACCTTCATTTTTCTAAACTTTTAATTTCGCATTGCTAATCAATTGAATTTTTGTAATAATTTTACGTCTTAAAATCCCAAAAAACTAAAAAAATTATTCCCAATCGTCTTAAAAATTTACTTATCATTGAAAAGTAGCGATTTTTAGAAAGTAATTTAATTACAAATTAAAGGTCGTAAGAAAAATAATTTCTATTATTTTTTTAGATTTTTTTCGACCTGAAATTTTCCAAAAGCCAATCCTAAACCCGATTGTTCATGTCATTTTAAAATCAAATATATCTTTTATAGCAATAACTACATAAATCATTTTTAAATAAAATTTAAAAAAGTCAATAATCTTCTACATCCTGAATATTATCATAAAACAATTTTTAGTTTCGGCTTTGAAAAATTTTCCATTTCGCTACGCCAAAAAAAGAACAAAGTCACTATGGGTCAAGCCCAGTGTTAGACAAAAAGGCTCATAACGCCAAATAGTCCATTTGGCGTAAATTTTTGCGCGCTATTTCAAAATTTACACTGGAAAATGCCTTTCTTGTATTTTTTAGTTTGATCTGCCATAACTCGCTTCATACCCAATTAAACTTAACAAAATTAGTTTCTAAAAAAAGTTTTTGAAAAGGAGAATCTTTTTCTAAGCGAATGCTAATACAATTTTACATCTCAGAAAAAAGTTGTGGGAGTTTCAAATTTTTATCACGTTATAACTCAAGTCATGAACTGATGATTTCAACCAAAATGCTAAAAATAATCATTTTTCTATTGATTCTAAATGCCCATAGTGTTTTTGTACCTTTACAATCAAGAATATTATAATTTGTGAATTTCTATTTTTCATGTGTTAGAGACATGAAAATAGTACGCCAAAAAGAGCGAAAAAGAAATTCACAAAATTTTTCACCAAATAACTTTTGAGTAAGCCTTATTTTTATATTAAATTTCCTTATTAATCGATGCAGAATTTTTTTCTCTATCGGTATGTTAAATTTGGTGTAGATTTAACAAGTAGGAAAATAGTTGAACAGGATGAAGTAAACGTTGTTTTTTACATAAATAAAATGAAGAGATAGTACGCCAAAGAGAGAGAAATTACAAAGAAAAAGAGAAACGACGAGATAGTACTAAGCTTTTCTCTGCACAGTGGAGTTGACCCATAGTGCAAAGTCAAATGCTAGAAGTTTATACCGAAGAAAAAGTTGGTTACTTTAAAAGACCCGAAAAAGTTAGGGACAAACAAAATGAACGAGTGATAGATTGTTTGGCTGGCAGATCACAAACAAAAACTGTGTTCAAATCATCCGTAGAAAACGGCGCTGAAAAGTGCATTAGCATTACCATCGCTATTTGCCAAGAAAACGAGGAAAGGATGATCAGCGGTGAAGTGATACGGTTCAGTTCGGGAAAAGTTGGCACATTTGGAGATGGAAATAGCAGTGGTAGCCGCAGCTTCAGTGCCCTGCTCATTGACCTAACTATGTATCGATTAGAGCTTATTTGGCACTATGACTTAAGCACGAATCCAGGGGATTCTTTGTGGGCTGTGGGAGAAGACGAAAACTTTTAGGGTTTCCAAGTGCTACAAATGTCGTTTTATAAAAAAGCTATTAAAAAAGGTTATAAAAAGGATCAAATAAAAATTTTAAACAAAAAACCTGTAAAGTGACACTAAAATTTTCAAAATTTTCCGGGCGGCTCCTATCGGCACCGCCGGAGCTCAAAAATTTTTTAATTGACTGAAAAATCGCAAAAAAAAAAAGCTAACAATTTTTTTGTTTTTGCATTTTAGATTGCTAGATATGGTGGTTCTTAATTGAAGTGTGGTACAGGATATTCGAGAAAATTTTTTGCGAAAGTTTCGAGACTTCTTTGAGCACTACAGCGTAATACAGATGCTCATTTCTCAAAATTTTTTATTGTATTTACTTGGACTTCTCTTTTTCTCCGTTTTTTGATCAGTTCCAGCAACTTTTTGCTGTCCAATTCTGTTAACAATTTGGCCAACCCGAAGCAGTCCTTAGGCAAAAGCACAAGTTTATCCTCGGAATAAATGAAATTGCCTTATCCAAAAAATGTTTTTATTTAATGAAAATTATTTACATAATGACATTTTGCCAATATTTTTTAAAAATTATTTCTCAGTGACGAACTGAACAGTGACAAACGATCAATGACGAAATGATCGGCCATCGAGGAAACTTAGGCTATCAAAATATACCAAGATTGTTTAATTTGGATGTTATAGAAAAAGTTATGTTGCATTAAATTTGTCAAATTATTTGATGTTCTTGTTTTTTTGAAAGGTCGTGTATACTAAAATAGAGCAAAATATACTTATTATTATAAATTGATATTCAATTATCAATT
The DNA here is from genome assembly GCA_023374025.1 of Heterodera schachtii. Classification (NCBI taxonomy): domain Eukaryota; kingdom Metazoa; phylum Nematoda; class Chromadorea; order Rhabditida; family Heteroderidae; genus Heterodera; species Heterodera schachtii. The sequence goes on from SIJG01000031.1 coordinate 63,623, forward strand.
AATTAATTAATTTAATGATTTAAATAAATTTTCCGTACTGAAATGACCCGCCTCTTCCGATCACTCCTCATCAATACTAGAGTGCCACGGGACCGGAACCGGGCCCGGAATTCCCGGTCATCCGAGGTCCCGGTTCCCGGTCCCGGTAAGGCAACCGGGAAAAACAAGCACTGGTAAGAATGGTAGTCTGAGTGAAAAATTAATGAACCAAAGGAAAAAATTTAAAAAAATATGAAATATATTCTTTAAGAGGACACTAAAAATTGTGAAAATGGCCTATTGGCTAGTCTCCTTGACTTTTCCCTTCTTCTTTCCCATGGTTCAATCCCTCTACAGTAATTAAAATATTTTTAATTTTCTTTTTGTATACCCATGGGTTTCCTATCGACAAAATATTATTCTTCATTTTTTTTAATCGACACATATTTTATCATTTTTTAAATGAAAATCCATAGTAAATTGTTGAGCCTATTAATCCCAAAAACCAACCTTTTTTGTTGAAAATCTGCTAACAAATTACACTCAAATTTTCAAATTTCCCACGGCGGCGCCTTTCGGCACCGCCGGACCCCTTTCTTTCCCAAAAGTTTTTAGAAAAAGCGCGCCGAAAAAAATGATGTGAAAAGTAAATCTGAATTTCTAATAAATTTCGTCCTTTGATTCAAAAAGTGATTAATTGTTTGAAATAACTGAAATATTGAAATAACTGAAATAAATTCAAATCATGATTTTAATTAATTTAATTTAGTTTTAACTTTTGGATTTTATTAAACAAAAAACAAAATAAAAATTTAAATTTGTATTATTTTCAATTGGAAAAAATTAAAATTTGAATTTTTTTTAAATTTTTGAATTTTAAAAAATTCCCGGTTGGTCCCGGTCCCGACTTCTCAGGTCCCGGCAAGTCCTGGTCCCGGTTTTGTCAAAAATTCCCGGTCCCGTGGCACTCTAATCAATACTTATGACACTTCGACACAGCACCGATTTAATTCTCTTGTTCTGAAACCAAGAAAAAACCGGCATTAATTGACCTTGAAAGGCTAGCCTATTTATTAGGAATGTGGAAAATAATATTGTGATGAAATTTAATGCGAAATATTTGTCATTTGATATTTTGGATTATTAAATATGAAATTCGGTTTTACAGGAAACGATAAATGATCAAAAAAAATTGAGGCCATTTTTACTTTATTTTTTATTACTTATATATTGCATTTTTATGTTTACTTTCATCCTGACTCTTAATCTCATTTCTGTAACATGGCCTCAAAGCCAAACTTTTGCTTTTTTGTGACCAAATGGCCAACTTTGGCTTTTCAGGCCAAACTTTGCTTTTTTGTGACCAAATGGCCAACTTTGGCTTTTCAGGCCAAACTTTGCTTTTTTGTGACCAAATGGCCAACTTTTTGCTTTTTTTCTGTGACCAAATGGCCAACTTTTGCTCTTCTCATATCCTTTAGGCAAAACTTTAGCATTTTCTAATGGCAACTTTTGCTCTTTCCAAGGCACTCAATCAAATTTTTTGCTTTTCTATAACAATTGTGCAAATGGCCTCTAGTGGCAAGTCTCTTTACTTTTCCTTCTTCTTTCCCCCGGTTCAATCCATCAATAGAAATTAAAAATTTTGATTTTGCTTTTTGTATATTCATTGGTTTCCTATCGATAAGTATGATCCACATAAATATTGACACATATTTTATCATTTTTAAATGACAATCCGTACAAATTGAGCCTAATAAATCCCCAAAACCAACCTTTTTTGTAAAAATCTGTTAAAAATCACACTCAAATTTAAAAATTTTCCCCGGCGGCGCCTGTCGGCCCGGACCCCCTTTCTTCCCCAAAATTTTTTTGGAAAAAGCGCGCCGAAAAAAAGTGATGTGAAAAGCAAATCTGAATTTCTAATAATATTCGATCATTCCAAAAATTATTAATTGCTTGAAATAATTGAAGAAAAACTGATTTGAAAATTTCATTAATTTAATTTAGCTTTAATTTTTGGATTATTAAATAAAAACAAAATAAAAATTTGAATTGTATAATTTTCACTTAAAATAAAAAAATGTGAATTTTTTTTATAAATTTTTTTGAATTTTTACAATTCCCCTGTTCGTCCCGGTTCCCGGACAAAAATCGAGGTCCCGGTCCCAGCTTCTCAGGTCCCGGCAATTTAGGAGAACTTTAATTGATAAATATTAGTTTCTAAATTAAAGATTAAAAATACAATACTTGAAATTAATTGATTTCGCCTCATTAAATTTCGAGAATGAAATTATAAAGTTTTAAATTTTCAGTAAAAAAATTTGTGTTTCTGTTTTTAGGCAGTTTCGTTTTCTTGTTTTATTTTAATTTCGTATTTCGCATTTTATTTTCGATTTACAACATCCCTGGGCATAGAGCATAGGTTGTTTGACATTTATGCAACATAAATAACAACAAATGTATTTGTGAAATTACAACTAAAACAACCAAAAAATATCTTGTCTTCCTAATCAACAATTTGTATGTATTTAGTAATCACATCTTCCCTCATTTTCACAGTTCGGCCACATTTACAAATTCAATGACGAGTTGGTGGCCCTAGAGGCCCAGCAAAACCTCTTCTCTTGTTATCATCTTAAAATTTTACTTTCTAAAATGAAGTTTTTCTTGGATATCTGGAGTTTTCTTTAATTAATAGTGCTGAAAATTATAAGTAAAAATATTCGCAAAAAATTATCTTTTTTTATGCATAGTAGAGCCCGGAAGGGACCGGGGCCCCTCTGGGATTTTGCCGGGACCCCCGGTCCCGGGTTTTTTGGGCAAACCACCGGGACCGGGAGTCCCGTTTAAAACGAAAGTCCCGGGGCCCCGTACGGGTCCATTTTCCAAGTCCCGTTCCCGGCCATTTGTGTCGGAAAAACGGGACTAAGTTTCACCAGTGAAACTGCCCCAAATTTAAAAAATTTAATAATTATTTTTGGCGAAATGTCTTTTATTTAAAATTTTGAAGATGGAATTTGGGTTTTCTACGATTTAAACTGTTAAAAAGATCCTAAAATCTACCTAAAATATTCAAAATTAGATCTAACATAGCATTTTTTGGGGAAAATTACTTAATAGGAATGTAAAAATCTATAAAAATTTTCAGGCCGGCCCATAAAAATCCTTATTTGATTTCCAGGCTTGAATATTCTAAGCTAATATAAAATTATAAATTTTTTCGAATTTTAATCAAAATTTCAAAAATTTTTGGTATCATTTGAAAGCTCTTGACGAGCTTAATCTAAAATCAGGAAAGGAAGTCGAACCGATGCCATCTGAGCACTTGGACTACTGAGTCCCAGTGAAAAGTGACACTTCAGTACCAAAGAAATAAATGATGAACAAAAAGAATTTGACAAGCTCTGGCCGCCGTAGTCGAGTGTGCTGCGGTTTTTTACCGCATCCCTGCGACGCCACTACAGTTTATCCAAAAATATTAGCCCTATTAATTATAACACAAATTCTATTCACATTATCAAATTAAAAAAATTTGGATCCAAGAATATTTGAGACGGAACCGGCCCTTTTAGTAATAAGACGGAAATGACTCCTATTGTCCAGCCCCGGTCCATTTTCCAAGTCCCGGTCCCGGCCATTTCAAAATTCCGGGCTCTAATGCATAGTTCGTTTTTCTTTCGAGTTATTTACTTGAAAACCGGTATGGTTTAGGTACTTAAAAAATCCTCAAAATTGCGAAATAACCTTTTTACCAATCGGAGTCGATTGCGTACGACTTAGACTTGAACGTTGATTGCCTAAATAATTTTTTTAGAATTAAATAGACATAAAAGTCTTAAAAAAGTACACTTAAAGCCATTATATTGTTTTTCAATTAATTTGTTGCTTATATATTATTAATCCCGCAGCAAAAACTGTTAGGGGGCTATAAATTGTGATTGAAAATGCGTAGTGCTACAATATGTTTTTTCTATTTGGAAGGGGATATGGTAGAATGTTTTATTAGAATTAATGGGTCTCAGAACAATTTCCCATACAATTTTATGGTTGTTTTTTTGACACATGTTTCGGTTCATAAAATGTGATCAAAATTTTTATTAATCTAGCATAGCACATTCATATGGACCGTCCAATGATACTCCAAAAAAAATTGATGCGTGGTTAGGGCAATAAAAAAACTAAAATTTCATTAAAATTTTTTAAAACATCCATTAATATATATTGAGACTTTTACCAGACGAACGACTTGGATTTGGACGTTGTTTGCCTAAATAAATATTTTAGGTTAAATACGCACAAATGGTCGAATAGTTAGAAGGTGGTATACATAAAAAGTCGAGTCCGGCGGGATCGGGACTCCCGCGGGATTTTACGGGAGTCCCGCTCCCGACTCCCGCTTCTTTCGGTGAACGGGATTTTTAACGGGAGCGGGATTTTTACGGGATTCCCGTTCGGTACTCCCGTCCCGGAAAATTTTGAACTCCCGCTCCCGCTCCCGGAAATTTTTACCCAAAAACGGGAGTAAAAATGCACTGGTAAGAATTGAGTTTTTTTGGTAAAAATAATGATTTTTCATTGAAAATCTGTTAAATATATAGCCAAAATTTCAAAAAAATTTTCCCTGCGGCGCCTATCGGCACCGCCGGCCTCCCTCTTTCACCCTGGTCACCAAAAAGTTTTTTCAAAAAATACGCCGCAAAAAGTTGTTAAAATTAATAAAGGGAGTCAACAAATAAATTATAAAAAATTTATTTGAAGCAATTTGAAAAAATTATGATTTTCAACCAAAAATATGATTTTTTAATTTCAAATTTCTGCTTACTAAATTTTTTGTCTATAATAAAAAGATTGTCCTTCAAATTTGTGCTCTAAAAATATTTTTGTTAGTTTTTAATTAAATTTTCGAATTACTCCCGCTCCCGCCCGGGATTCCCGTAAAATTTCTGCGGGATTTTAACTTGAACTTTCAATCCCGCTCCCGGAAATTTTTTTTACCGGACTCTAATAAAAAGGCAAACATTTAAAAAAAAATAAAATTTAGGAAGCAAAAACACACAAAAACCTAAATGTTATTTTGTGTGCTATGACAAATTTTTAACATTAAATAAGGTCATCCCCAAAATATACTGTTGAAGCAGCCGCCTTCCGATGTGTTGAGGAAGCAAACCGAAAGCATAAAAATTGCAAAAATGATAGCAGAAAATTGCATTTTGATGAAACTAAAAAATGGAAAATTATGTATTAAACAAGATCCCGGATATGCAGACTTTTTTCATAATGATCAGGCAAGGATTTATTTTTGGGTGATAAGAGAAATGTAATTTAGTCGGGTGTGAACAACAACTAAAAAATATCTGTTTTTTGATAGTTAGTTAAATAGGTAATGACGAAAAAACCCATTAACAACTTTTGCAAAAGGAAATAAAAGAATTTTGGTAAAGAAAACCTGAAAATATTTTAATTTTTTTCAGTTTTGAGTGATCGTTTTTTAAATTTTTCATAATGGCCGATTCTTAGGTGATGCCTTTTTGGTTTTATTGCATTTTATGAATTATATTCCAAAACACAACCATTTTCAATACCCCAAAAATACAGAGGTATATCATTCAGTCTGGAAATCCGCACCTTATCCAGAACAATTATGGATACATTTAATTGCTTAATATAAAATGTTGTAAAAAATTGCTTCGTGAGTTGATTTTTTCTGTTTCCCCTCTGTGCTTAAATTGGCATGTTTTGTCACATAATCAAACGTGGCATTCAATGCGTGTAGCATCTCTCTTTCTCATTCACTTTCTCTATGTTCAATGAATTTATGATCTGTCGAATTATGGATCTTTTTTTTTGGAATCGAAAAATTTTAATATGTCTACAATGTTTTCACCTCGCCCCCCTCCCACCATATTACAACGAAAGAATAAACGGATATGTTGAGGCTTACTTATACTTGACAACATTTAATGTCGTTAGAATATTATGCTAATGAATACGTGGGAAGATGTCGGAAATGCCAACCAAATACACAATTATAATAATGTTTATCACCCGTGATGGGTTGTTGCGTAAAACTGCAAATTTTACAGTTTTTCGAGAAAAACTTGTCATATCTTTTCTTACCAATTAAATAGTCTTGATATAATTCGGTAGCCCTTTTATGGATTTGCTCAATCACCATAAAAAAAATCAGAGAATTTCATTGTTTTAGAAAAGTTACGGCAATTATTTTAATCTGTTCGTCGCAACTTTCTGAAAATTGGATTAAATTTTATGAGATTTTTATGCTAATAAAACTCAATTCAAGAGCTATCATTTGACACCAAGGTTATTTGATTTGGTTATTCTTAAAAAAATTATACGAATTTTTCTTGAAAAATTTCTAAAATTGGTATTTTTACAAAAAATTTGGGCAACACTCGTAAAGACGAGCTCGACAACAATTCGCCTGTGATTATGGCCTACAAAGAAATTGATATTGTTATCGGAACAAATCCGTTGAACAAGGTCGGCCAGTTTGGCATTTGCTCCGTAATTATTAACAAGCTAAGGATGAGGGTCTATAATATGCGATCTGCAGAGGAACATTTTGTTGAATAACGAAAATCGAAAAAACGAAGCAAAATCTCTTAAAATTAAAATGAATTCCGGCGCCTAAAAAAATTTTTTCTGAAATTTCTAACAGATTATATCAGAATGTCAAGTTGTGGTTTTTTTAGTCCAAATTAATTTACTTTTTTCGACTACCTAAATTTAATAAATCAAAGATAAAATTTTTTTGTTGTTACTTGTGAATAGGGAGGGAGGGATGTTTATAGTTTTATGTTCTAAAAACTGCCAAAAAGGTAGATTTTAGGTCCTTTAAACTCCCAAAAAGGATACAAAAAAACGGGAAAAACTTGCTAAAAATTTTAAATTATTAGGAAAATAAAATGACAAAACTTAATTCAAAATGGAGGAATCTTTGAATTAATCAGCTTTGTCACAATTCAGCAGCAAATTCTTCAACAACAAACGGTTGACTGGTCAATGGTTGTTTTTATTTGACGACAAAATTGTCACATTTTTTTGACATCTTTTGCAGTTTGGTTGTGATTTATTATTTTTTGCTTGATACCTTCATATGGAAATTTAAAGTATTAATTTATTGATGTAAATTAGAGTTGCACGGGACCGGGAATTTTGACAAAAACCGGGACCGGGACTTACCGGGAATCGAAAAGTCGGGACCGGGACCCGTACCTCTATTTTCATCCGGGACCGGGACCGCGAGAAAAGCCGGGACCGGGACTAACCGGGACTTTTCCCAAGAGAAAATTTTTTTGAAAAAAATTTGAAAATTTGAGTGCACTTTGTTACTAAACTTTTCCTATATTCATAAATGTACCATTAATATTTTTTAATTTTCGTTTAGAGTGAATTCTAAGAATTTTTCCATTATTCGTTGGAAATTTTTAAAAATTTTCATGCGGGGGGGGGGGAATCTTGGAATTTTCTGAGTCCCAAAATTCTGGATTTTTTTAAATAAATTAAAAATCTCTTAAATTTATCGCTTTTTTTGTGGCGCTATTTTTTCAAAAAGCTTTTTGGGAACATTTTGGGGGGGGGGCGGCGGTGCCGATAGGCGCCGCCGAAAAAATTTTGATATTTTGAGTGAGGTTTGTTAACAGAATTTGTCAAAAAAGGATCAAATATTTGTATAATTTGTGATTTTAAGCTGTTTAAAAAAAATAAATAAAAGTTGAATATTTTCTTTATTAATTAAATTTCAATTTAAATAATGAAAAGAAAATATGAAAAAAGTTTCTGTTCCGTTTGGGAATTGAACACAAGAGACAAACACTGAAGGTCAGATGGTTTAGGCACTAAACCAAATATGTAATAGAACAAATCCTTTAAAGGAAATAAATAATTTAATTTTTTTCTCAAAAATTTCTCATTCCTCACCAATTCCCTTCTCTTTTCTCACCAGACTCCCATTATCAGTGCTTATTTATTCCCGCCGGGACCGGGACTGGCAAAACCGGGACCGGGATTTCAATTTACCCAAAAATCGGGACCGGGACCTGAAAAAACCGGGAAATCCCGTCCCGGTCCCGTGCAACTCTAATGTAAATTTCCAAAACCTCTCTTTGAGGTCTGGAAAAAATTATTTTGAATTTTACATATTTTCCGGTATTCTTTACTCTAATATAAAGATTTTACATTTTATTGCATTTATCGAAAAATTTTGTCAAAACGCGAAAATTGGTCCAAATAGGTCTTTAAAAATTTTTTTTTAGGTTTTTAGATTTGAAAAATAAGAATAAAACTTGCTAAAAAAATTTCTTTCAGGTTAAAACCCATATAGGTCTTACGAGTCAAATTCATTTAAAAAATAGTAAAAATTCCGAGTTCCCAGCCGCGCCTGTCGGCAGCGGGGACCCACGCGTTTGGGCGCTCACGTTTGGGCACGCTCGTTTGGGCACCAGCTCGTTTGGGCACCAGCTCGTTTGGGCTCCATCTCGTTTGGGCGCCAAGCAAAAATTTAAAATTCAAATACTTGGTAAAACAAAAACAAAAAAAAATATTTTATTAAATATCAAAAAACAATAAATAAATTACCTTTTTTTTTTTTGAAATGGCTATGTCAAACGCCGTTACGACAATCTTTCCCAGATGCCAGATCCGGTTTTTATTTTTCATTTTGTACGGAATTTACAAAAGAAAGTGAAGCAGCAAGGCTTATAACAGGTATTTTTTAACAGCACTTGACATGGAAATTGGAAATTTGGTGGTTTTCGACCTCTCATTGATTGGTGAGAAAATAAAATTTATTTTCAGTTTTTGAATAATTTTTTAGGCTTTTGGACAGTTATATTGGGCGTCCTCGTCCCAATGGCACATGGTCGCAACCCTTGTTCCGTCCGGACCAGTGGAACATCTACCATACAATTCTGCGACCGCTGGATTGTCACCTGAGAAAAACCGAGGCAAAAATTTGGCAACAGATAGACGAGTTCTGAATATGGTTCGGAACTACCGTTGAATGTGTTGAATGATCATGATTATCTTCCACCCAATCCCCAGCGCCTAATCAATTTCAAATTATTTTGGAGTTTCTTCCGAGGCATTTCCCACAATTACCAAATGAACCCTTGAAAATTGTTGGTTTTTGTTACCATTTAAATGTTTTTTTGATGTTTAATAAAAAGTTTTTTATTTTATTTTTTGGTTTTACCGAGTATTTGAATTTTAAAAATTTTTGCTTGACGCCCAAACGAGCGCGCCCAAACGCAGTGGACCCCGGCAGCGCCAGACTCAAAAATTCCTAAATTTTTCTTAAAATTTTCAATTTGCTAATTTTTAACAAAATCTGTTAAGAAAGTGCTCAAATTTTTAAAGTTTTTCCACGGCGGCGCTTATCGGCAAAAATAAAAATTTTAGCAGATTACACCTTAATTAGGGATTTTTTAGGAGAGCTTTAACTGATAAATATTATTTTCGAAATTTAAAACTAAAAAAAAACTTGAAATTAAATTTATATCGGATCATTAAACTTAGAGAATGAAATTATTTAAATTTTAGAATTTTTCAGTAAAAAATTTCATGTTTTTTATTTTCGTGTTTTTAGGGCGTTTCGTTTTCGTGTTTTTTTTTTAGTTTAGTATTTTCCGTATTTCGCTTTTTATTTTTCGATTCGTAACAACACTGGTGCATAGTAGGGATGTTGCGAATAGAAAATTAATATACGAGACACGAGAAAGACGAGACAAAAAGAAAATAAGAGATATGAGACGAGACAGCCCTGAAAATACGAGAATACGAACACGAGGCGAGACGATCAACTTCCCTGGTGCATATGAGCATAAGGTTGTTTGAAATTACGCAACAAAAATAACAAATGAATTTTGTGAAATTACAACTATAACAACCAAAAAAATATCTTGTCTTCCTAATCAACAATTTGTATGTATTTAGTAATCACATCTTCCCTCATTTTCACAGTTCCGCCACATTCATAAATTCAATGGCCAGTTGGTTGCTGTAGAAAACCAGTTTGACCTTGGTTCCTTACGCGATCTTCTAAAATTTATTTTGTAAAACTTAAGGTTTTACTGAATTTATATTTTGAGTTTTTTTTTTTGTTATTAATAGGGCTGCAAATTATAAGTAAGAATATTCGCCAAAAATATCATATTTTTTGTGCGTACTTTGTTTTTAAAATTTCTTACTTGAAAACCGAAAAGTCTCGCGATTGTGTGAATTTGCGCGCGCCTTATGTTTGTTTTTTGCTCTTTAGAGGTAGTGTATTTTTCTCAAAACTTCGAGTTTTTTTACGAAGTTCTAAGCCCAAAAAACACGGTGTTCGATTGGTTCGTCTCTAACGGCATTGCCGATAAATGATATATGAATATTCATTTGTCCTCATTATTTAAATTGACAAAAAAAAATCGAAAGCCCTGTTAATGTAACTTTGAATTCTGTCAAAAATTCCACTTCTAACTATAGTTTTATCCAGGGTTCCCATGTCTGAGGATCTATTCCTTTTTTGTCGTTTTTGATAATTTCGAGATGAATTAACGAGAAATTTTTCATTTCTTAAATGTGTTTTTTTGAAATTGTTTAGGTCGTTTTCTTAGGGTGTATTCTGTTTTTATTGTATTTTTCTACATAATTTTGTGCAAAATGCCAAAATGGGTCATAATAGGCGTTTAAAATTTTTATTAGGATTTTTAGATTTTAAAAATAAAAACTAGGAAATAGGCTCTAATAACTCGAAAAGTAGCTTAACAACCTTCCCCAAAAAACTCGTTTTTCGCGCGTTTTAGGCCACTGAGAACTAAGGAAAAAATAGGCTAAATCTAAAAATATCATCCCTATTCATAAGACGCTTATTCACTGGTTTATCATTATCCAGTTTTTTTTGAATGCCTCTTAGAATTTTTAAAACGGCCTAAAATCTTTTCATCCATGCTGATTTAAATTACATTGTATGAAAAAAAACAATCACCTTGTCTACGAGTTACCGATGCAGTTCTTTGAGCCTGGCGTCGAGCATCGTTCTGCCGACCTAAGAAAAGATTTTTTTTATGATTTTTTAAATTTTACTAGCTTTTTTTTTTGCATTCAGCGTATAAAAAATGTTATTTGGCAAAAATTTCTTTATTCATACATATTATATATAATATGTTGTTAAATTAGTTTTTTTTTTTTTTGGAATTTATAAAATTATTAAAAATTTTCGATTTTCAATATGTGAAATATACTATTATTTTATTATTTTTTTAAAAAACTTATACCCAAAATATAATTCTATTATTTAACCAGTATTCATTAAAACTTTTGTTTTTGTTTTAATTTTATGATTTAAATGGTCTCAGTAAATATTTCTTTTTTAGATTAGTACATTTTTTCAATTAATTCATTCATTACCTTGTCGTTGTTGTTCTGCAGAAAAAATACTCTGCCCAAGATTTGTACGTTGATTTTGGCCTAAAAATGCTTGAATATTATTAATAAAAAAAAAAATTAAATTAACTCCCTTATTAGGTAATTTGGGATATTTTGATGCCTTTAAACTTAAAACTTCCCGTATTTACTGAATTAGAGTCCCCCACCGCTGAATTATAGCTCCCCTCCCCCCTTAAATAAAGCCACCCCAATCTCCAAAATTTTTGTACGGAGCGCTGTCTAAATTCCGCTGCGTCGAAGTCCCCGCCTAACAAATAAGCTAAAATGAGTCGAAAACTCGCCAAAAAAATAGCAAATAGAACTGATTGTGAACATCTAATTTAACTTCAACGAATAAAATTAATTAAAGCAACTAAACGATTTTCATTAAAATATTCACAAATAAAAATAAATAAATGAGATAACAATTCTTTTTGCAGCTTTTTACGAAAAATCGAAGATTTTGGCCCTTGGAAATTTATTGAACGTTTGAAAATTCATAACTCACTTCAATGTTGGTCAATTATACTGGAAAAAAGCTCTAAAAATAGAGAAAGATCTAGACCATTTTATGCTTCTTATCAAAAGTACAAATGTTATTCAGAAAATTTGAAAAATTTGGTTTCTCTGTAAAAATATAAAATTCCGTTCTGAAAGTAATTTTAGAAAAGAAAATTAATGAAAAAATCCACAATTTTTTGCTTTATAATCAGGTCTTTTAAGTAAACGCAAGAATCGGCCAACAAAAAAAAGTTCACTTTCATTCCTACCGGACAAAAGTTGTTGGAATTAGCCCGGACCTTTAACCAAGAGATTTATGGAAATTTAAGAAATCGATTTTGTGGGGACAAAAGTAATCATTTAGTTGATTTTTGAGTTTACAAATTCCATTTATTACTTTTGTTATATGATTTTACTATTTCCAAATGAAACATTGGGACAAACTGCAAATAAATTAGCATTTTAATTAAAATTAATAAAAAAAATTGTTCGGTATTTTGGCGAAACTTTTACAAAAATCGGCATTTTTTGCTAAATTTTATGATTGTTTGTTTTGGCATCAGCCTTCGGATCTTAAAATTTGATCAAAATCTTTATAAACTGGCAAATTCATCGGGACTGCCCAGTGAACTCAAAAAAAAAAAATTTGATGCGGGGTTAGGGCTTGAAAATCTAACATTTCATAAAATTAAAAATTAAAAAAAAACATTACTATGTATTGAGACTTTTACCAGAATGACCCGCTTGCGAACGACTTTGACTTGGACATTGTTTGCCCAAATAAACATTTAGGCTAAATACGCACAAATCTTTGAAGTTAGTTATACATAAAAAGGGCAAAAATATTTTTTTTAATTCAAGATTTTTAGTTCGTAAAAACACACAAAAATTAAATGTTGTTTTGTGGGTGATATGACGTTAGTCAAAAACCATCAAATGAGAATATTTTTTGATATAACTTTGCTCAAAAGCAACCAAATTTTTAATTCTTATATCTCTCGATATCATTAACAATAAGTATTTACTATTATCATGAATATTTCAAAAAAATTCGTTAAGTTTCAAGAAAATTATGATCAAAAATGTTTTAAAAAACTGGTTTTTTGTGTTTCTAAGGTCATAACTTTTTTGAAAGTTAATCATTTTGAACAAAGTTATGAATATTTTCTGTAAAAATTTTTCAATCTGATGGTTTTTTGACTAACTTCCCAGCACTGTTTTGTGTTTCAATTATAAAAAAAATATTTCAAAATGATAAGGACTATTTTTTTTAATTCATAATTCTGTTCAAAAAATTTTGCGACAATGAAACATTTATGTTAAACAAAAAATAAATAGATATTTAAAAAATTTAAAACATTAAATAAGGCGTCGTAACACAAAGAAAGGCTTCAGCGGTGAATTGGCGAGAAGAAGCAATTGCCGCCCACACAATTAGCCAAATGGGGATGGTGAATTGTATCCCAAATCCAAAATCCAAACAATTTACTTTTACGATTTTAAAGTCCGAGGCAGCAAATTAAATTCAAAGCAGAAAACAAAAACGAAGAAATATCATAAAACAAAAACGAATGAATAATAGAGGGAATGACCTGGCTGCTGGTCAGCAGCAGAAACACAATCGATATTACAGTAACACAAAATTGGCGGGAAATACAAATTTAAAGCAAAGGGACATGAAAAATTGAGAAGAAAACAACCAAATTAAATAAGTCAAAAATGAGAAATAAATAAATTATTATATAAGCACATCTTCGCCCTTTAAAAAGCGATGTCCACAGAGCTTGCTTGGCGAATCGGGAGTGCAATTGGCTTCACGAAAGGCGATGGCGAGGTCGAGATCAACGGCGATCAGCTCCAAAACGAGGACGACTCGGAAAGGACTGCGCGAACGGACGGCGATACGGGTGGTGCTGGTGAACATGCCGAGCTCCACGCGACCCTGACTGATGGAACTGTCCACGGCCTCTTCCAGCTCTCCTTGTCCCTCCATTTGGCCCCTCTTCACTCTTCTTTTTCGGTTCCGACTCTTCCTTTTCGTCCTCCTTTGGCATCCCTTTGATTTGGGACATGACCCAGGCCCTCAAAACCAATAGGCCCTTTTCCGTCATTTTGCCATCGTTTGACACATGGTCGGTATTGAAACCGGAGCCATAGCGCCACAGTTCAAGCACTGATCGTCCAGCCGGCGTTGTCGTCACGAATTTGACATTGCCTTGTGCCGTCCCAAAGTGTTCCTTCAATCGGATGATCAGTTCTTCATACTCGATCATCTTCTCTTTGATGAAAGGTGGTGGCAGCCAAAACACAGGGGCATGGCTGAAGCGCTTCAACAACTGTTCGAGTCGCCCCACACGTTCCAGCACATTTTCGATCGTTTCTTCACCTCTGATCGAATCTCTTCCGATCATCACAATGACGGCCTTCACTTTTGATGATAAAATTGCGCCATCAAAAGCTCTGATCACTTCGGTGATTGTGCCTTCTTCAGTGCCAATGAATTGGGATTTTGGCCACATTTTAAGCAATTGTTTGGCCGATGAGTCGCCCACGATGACTCTTGGCTTCTCGACGAACAATGACTTGCGGTGGATCGTCGTTGCGCGCACTTTTTCCAGTACGAAGCTGGCCTTCTTTAGCACATCGTTCCATCCGAGTTTTTCCGATTCCGGCAGTTCAGCAAGGACATTTGGCATTGGCACTTCGATCGGAGCGTAGCCAGTCTTCAGCAATTTGTCCCTGGTAACGGCGCATCTTTCGACCCACGCCGTAAAGGCATTTTCGATGTCATTTTCCGTCGGAAAGTTGCCGCTCTTCACTTGGTCTTCGCGTGCGCCCGAGTAAGTGATCAGTTCGAAGCCAACCGGAGCACTGACGATCAGCTGTGTCAATTTCCGACCGCCGGCGACTGACGAAACGGCATTTGATTTTAGCAAGAAATTGCTAAGAAGCGCTTTCATTGGGGTGCCGATCACCTTAAAATCGACACGTTCATCCCCGTTTTGGATCTTTTTCCATTTTCTGATCACTTTGAGGCCAAGACCGGCCCTTTCAAGCACTGGGTCGAGGTCGGCTGCTGTCATTTGTATGCAGTTTCGGTGTTCGATGCCGAGTCCACCGCATTGTGTGTCCCAAAGCAAAGGCTCGCAGCTGTTTTCCGTCTCCATCATTTTTCCACCAACTGAATTTGCAATTGTCATCAATTGCCCAATTAAATGACGGCCCCAGTGTTCCAATTTTTGAGAATTGCCCAAATTTGTGGTTTCATTTTCGGTTTTCCCGATCTTTGGTCTTTTCCATTGCGCAATTTTTCCACACGGTTCATTTCCCATTTCGCGACTGATCAAACACACAACACTTATCAGCGCATTTAACTGATTTTTGAAGGGGTTTTTACCCCGGGGAAGTGTACTAATGTCTGGTACACCTTCAGGCACTTTTACAAGGCGTTCTATTGGGACCTTTATAGGCTCAAAATTCGGTTTATCGACTGGTATGACTGACGCTGTCGAATCGGTGAGATCCAAAATTTTAAATGGACCAAAGTGATTCCAAAGAAGTTTCCGGTGAGCTGAACGGGTATTAACTCCCGGGTAAATCACCATTGCCCTTTCGCCGATGCTGAATTTATTTGCCGTGACTTTTGGCTGTTGGTCATACTGATTTTTCATATTTTTACGAGCAACTTCGGAGTTTTTCTGTGCAATTTCGCTTAATTGTACGATATTTTCACGAAAAAGTTGGATGTAAGTGTCCACATCAATCGTGTAATTCGGGTTTACTGGCAAAGAAATTTCTGATGGGAAATTTGGTGTTTTGCCGAACATCAGATGGTAAGGCGAGAATTTCGTGGTCTCGGACGGAGTGATATTGTAGGCAAAGACAACGAATGGGAGCCTCTCGTCCCAAGTCCAATTAGATGCCGTTGATCGTTTTAGCATCCCCAAAATTGTTTGGTTTGCTCTTTCCGTAATTCCATTCGCCTGAGGGTCGTAACCCGACGTAAGCGATTTCTCAATTTTTAAAACTTTGGCAATTTCGTTGAGCGTTTCATTTACAAATTCTTTCCCCCTATCGCTGTGAAGCTTCTTCGGAGTTCCAAGAATCAAAATGAAATTCTTTACGAATTCATTCGCAATTGTGTCCGCACTTTTATTTGGTATCGGGACTGCGACCAAATATTTCGAAAAATGATCGATCGCTACTAAAATGTATTTGTGCGATGAATTTGCGGGTCCAATCGATAGTATGTCTATGCACACCAATTCGAGTGGTTCCGATGTTTGAACAATTTTCATTGGTGGTTCATTAGCTCGGGGCTTTCGCGAATGTGCACAAATTCGGCATTTTAAGGCAATTTTGACGCAGTCTGCATACATATTCGGCCAGAAGAATTGATGCGCGAGTTGCAAATAAATCTTTTTGCCACTCATGTGTCCAGCACAAAATCGCTGAAACGTTGCGACTGCGTTGCAAAGTCCGAACTGGCAAAACGACAAATTCATGTAGTCCAAATTCCGTGGCAAATGCCGTTTTTTCGATCGAATCCGGTGACATTTTAATTTGCCAATAACCGGAAAGGAAATCAAGTGTAGAGAAGAATTTTTTACCCCCGAGTGCCAATAGTGTATTGTCGATATTCGGTAACGGGTAAGCGTCTTTTACAGTGACTGAGTTTAGTCCCCTGTAGTCCACACAGAATCGAAGAGTGCCATCCTTTTTTGGCACAATGACAATCGGAGATGCCCACGGGGAAGATGAAGGACGGATGATGCCGCGTCCAAGATAGTTTTGGATCATTTCAGAGACTTTCTCTCTGTATGCATAAGGCACTGGTCGCATTCTTGAGCGAATTGGGACCGAATTTCCTGTGTCGATTTGATGGCTAGCCAAATTTGTTTGACTCAGCTCTTCTTCAGAAAAGGCAAAAATTTGTTCAAAATTGTGCAATAAATCCATTAAATCGTCCTTTCCTTCCGGTGGGATTTGTCCAATTTTCAAAGCTTGTTCAGCTTTTCCAATTTTGTTCCCGTTTTGCCAATGATCGATTCTGAAAATTTTTGACGGTAGAAGCGAATTGTCGGCTTCCCATATCGATTCGAGTGTCTCGACATTGCCAACTATTGTTTTGCCTTCGATTTGTTCCGTCATTGAAGACAAATTCGAAATTTGACACACAACTTTTCCATTTTCAACTTTTCCAACTGATTGCTCCAGTTTGATTTCCGTTTCGTTTGGCACTGGGCAAATCAAAACGTCTTGGCCGTTCCATTGCTTTCCAACTTCCATTTGGACGAATTTGGAAGTCCGTGGCTGCAGTATTGTGTTGAAGATAATTCTGACTGCATTTTCACTTTTGGTCGCTTCTTCAAACTTTATAAGTTCTTTGTTTGGTGCATCGTACAGTGAAAAACCGAGTGCAGTTAATGAATTTGTTCCGAACAAAATGTCGAACCCAAATGGGGCACTGGTCACGTAAAAATGGATAGGCACTTCAACACAGCCTTTTCGAAGAATTGGCAATGTAAGGGTGCCAAAGCATTGAAGTTCCTTTCCATTGACGTCGGCAATTCGGTCCTTTGTACGGGCAAAATTTGTTTTTTGCAGGTCTAAACCGTTTTCTCTGATCAATTTATACAGGAATGAAGCGCCGATCAACGAAATTTGTGCTCCTCCGTCGATCATTGCTTCGGTTTTGGCCCCAAAAGTCTCAACTTTTATGACCAGAATCTTCCCGACTCGGCCCAAACTTTTCACTTCGTTTTGTTCCTCATTTTTTCCTTTGAACTCATTTTCGAAAAATTCCTCGATTTCGGACGAAAGCTGTACGCCGCGGCAAAAAACTTCAGGCGGTGCCTCTTCTTGCATAATTATGCAATTTTGTTTTAAAAAATTTTGTGAACGACGTTGATCAGACTCTTTTGTTGAAGTCTGTGGAAGTGCTCGGTTTTCAGGACCATTTGGCCGGATCTGAAAACTATTGGCTCCAGTGGCGGGCACTGCGTGGCTTTGGTTAGCCCTGTTATCGAAATTTTGTTTTCGTCGTCGACAGTCACGAGAAAAGTGCCCGGGTTCATTACAGTTGTAACAAACAATGTTTTCACGCGGTTGAAAACTTTGTGAAAATTTTGATTTTTGCGGAGTTTGGAATTGCTGCCCAAATTGGGAAAAGTTTCGCTGTATAGGACGATTTCTTTCGTCAAAGTTTTGACGTTCGGTTGACACATTTTTTGTCGCCTTTTGGATTGACTCTGCACGGGCTGCCAATGCGACAAATTCATCGAAGCACATGCCAGGCCGGCGTGCCATTTCAAGCGACAAAGACAATTCCGGATTCGACAAAGCACGAATTAAATGCTTTGTAGCATATTCGTCAATCAAATTTTGGGTTAGGCCGGGATATGCGCGTTGGACTACGTTCTGAACCCGATCGGCAAGTGCATCCATGCTTTCGTTCGGTTTTCTCTTCACCCCGTTCATAAGCTCATCAAAAGCGCCCATCTCTCTGCAATCAGTCTCCTCCAAATGCGCTTGCATTGCTCGTCGAATTGCATCAAACCGGTATGGCTGATTTGCCAGAGCAGCATTGAACGCACGCTCAGCTCTGCCCGAAATTTTTGATTCGAGAGAGGAAATCCGTTTTTTGTCCGGCCATCCCTCTGTCGCAGACACGAATTTTTTGAAAAAATAGCGCACTTTATCAGCGCCTTCGTTCCCTTTTAGCTCGGGAAGACGGTCGAGAATCAGCACATACTCCAAATTACTAAGCGGGGATTGTACCGGCCCTTGGCAATTTGTTTGGGGAACATTTATTGGGTCATGACAAAATTTGGGAGCAGCATTTGCGTAATAACGCATTTGTTGGTTATTTTCAACAAAATCGCGTTGGTTTTGTTGATGGGGTTCACGCATTTCGAGCTGCGGAAAATTTCGCTGGTGAGTGTACTGCTGATGATATTCGGCATTTTGTTGTGGCCGGACATTCATTGGTTGCTGCGCTTGTCGGAAATAACGTTGTTCTCTTGGTTCAGCACGTTCCCTGGCGTTAGGCTGTGCGACGAAACGAAAATGCTGTTCCTCCAGCATTAAATTGCGTTGGTGGACTGCCGGTGGTTGATTGAGCATCCAACTCAGTTCACCACGCTGATAATTTGCGACCGCATTTGGGGTCGAAGTCATGCCCGGGTGAAACCCAAAATCATCCACAATATCAACATGCACTCTCCCCTGGTCAATGCTTCTCACAACACTAACTGCATTTCGAACATTTTCTCCACCCAAATTTTGTTCATGGGGATTTTCGTTACCAAAAATTGAGTCACCATTGGCGTCCAAAAGAGCATTTTCGTCCAAAACGTTTCGATTTTGTTGCGCGTCCATAGCGTTCCGTGGATTTGGGATTTGCAAAAGTCGTCGGTGAATTGTGTCGGGTCCTAAAACAGATGAAACCGATGAAACACGACTTTGGCGATTTTCGTTTTCGCGCAAAGGAGCATTTCCGACGTCGGAGTGCTGTTGCTGAACTCGCTGCTGTTCTTGCGCAACTCCTATGCCCTCGTTTCGCAATTGTATGCCGAGGTTCAACGCTCTTTGTCGCGTTAATGGCGGACTTCGCATAACCGGCACCATTAGCAAATGAGAATTTGTTTTCCCGTTTTCAATTCAAAGCTTTTGACTTAGTTGTCAGCTTTTCCTCCGATTTCGTAGGGATTCGTTTTCCACGTTTTACAATTTCAACACATCCAACGAATTAGGCGAGATGATGAAAGGGATTTGTTTCCCTCTTTTCAAAATTCGGTGATCACAACTTTCTCGTTTTTCTTTTAGGGATTTGTTTCCCAATTTTACAAAATTCTGCGCTTTCTTTCCACGTCGTAAATTTAGAGATTTGTTTCTCCGTTTTACAATTCAGCACTCTAGGGATTTGTTTCCCTGTTTTCGTTGCTCCTTTCCGCACTGTCAAAAGTCGAAATTTGCCGTTGATCTCACCTTCTTTTAGCAGGAGCGCCACGTCGTAACACAAAGAAAGGCTTCAGCGGTGAATTGGCGAGAAGAAGCAATTGCCGCCCACACAATTAGCCAAATGGGGATGGTGAATTGTATCCCAAATCCAAAATCCAAACAATTTACTTTTACGATTTAAAGTCCGAGGCAGCAAATTAAATTCAAAGCAGAAAACAAAAACGAAGAAATATCATAAAACAAAAACGAAATAAGTCGAAAATGAGAAATAAATAAATTAATTATATAAGCACAAAGGTCATCCCCAAAATATACTGTTGAAGCAGCCGCCTTCCGATGTGTTGAGGAAGCAAACCAAAAGCATAAAAATTGCAAAAATGATAGCAGAAAATTGCATTTTGATGAAACTAAAAAATCGAAAAATATATATTAAACAAGATCCCGGATATGCAAGCTTTTCATAAAGATAAGGCACGGATTTTCGTTTTTTATTTTTAGGTAATATAAAAAATGTATATTTAAATCGGATGTGAACAACAACTAAGAAAATAAAGAATTTTTTGTAAAGAAAAGCCGAAATTTTTTTAGTTTTGAGTGATCGTTTTTAAATTTTTCATAATGGCCGATTTTTAGGTGATGCCTTTTTTCGGTTTTATTGCATTTTTGAATTATATTCCAAAACACAACCATTTTCAATACCCCAAAATACAGAGGTATATCATAATCAGTCTGGAAATCCGCTCCTTATCCAGAACAATTATGGATACATTTAATTGCTTAATATAAAATATTTTAAAAAATTCTTCGTATTGAAAATGAGTTGATTTTTTCTGTTTCTCCTCTGTGCTTAAATTGGCATGTTTTGTCACATAATCAAACTTGGCATTTCATACGTGCAGCATCTCTCTTTCTCATTCACTTTCTCTCTATTCACTAAATTTGTGATAGTCTAATTAATATGGGTTTTTAGTACCGAAAAATTTATATGCCTACAATGTTTTCACCCCCCCCCCCCCTCCCGGACAATCGGACAGTGGACAATCGGACAGTGGACAATCGGACAGTAGTGAACAATCCGACAGAGGTGGACAATCGGACAGTAAATTACACTAAAAGATAATAAAATGCCGTCGCCGAAGGGGACCGATTGTGCCGTATCCACTGTCCGATTGTCCACCTTTGTCGGATTGTCCTCACTGTCGGATTGTCCACTGTCCGATTGTCCAGTCACGATACGAACAGGTTGACGGAGACCAATTATTTAAGATTTAGAACAGCCGGCTGGCAACATTAAAAATAATGGGTGATTTTGTTGATCAATGTTTTGCTTTTATCTATAATTAAAAACGAACTTTCATATTTATTATTCCCAAATATCAAATGACAATATTTAATAGTAATTTCATCACAAAATTATCTTTTTTTTCACATTTCTCATAAATTAGGCCAGCTTTTCGAGGCCAATTGGTATGACCGCTTTTTTGAGTGCCTTTGCCTGTTCCGGGTCCAAATTGCCAATTAGCACAATCGGCACTTTTGGCGAATCTAACAATTAATAAAATTACCAATATAAACTATTTAAAAAATCAATTAAATTCACCATTTTCACCACCAGCAGCAGCCACTTTCTTCCTCAGAAGATCAGCTTAAGCAACAATAAAAAATGCCAAATTTAGTGAAAATATTTACTCAATTTTCGAGACAAAACGCCATCCGAAAATCCATTTAATTTGCCAGCCTTACTTTTTCCAAAATGCAAATTGGCAGATCTTGAATCTAAAATTTTAAAATAAAAGTTTTTCCTTTTCGATCACAAAAAGTTAAAATCGGATAATTTTAATACATACTGTACAATCTTAATTTATACAAAATTTAATTTCGCTTTGCTAATCGTTGTGGTTTTAGTAATATTTTATGCTTTCTTGTAATTATTTTCATTTTAAAATTCGAAAACTAAGAATTTTGTAAGTTTTATTCCCGACTTTTAAAAAATAAAATTTACCAATTATTTTTCTTGGCCCTAACGGATAGGTAACTCCTAATCTCGAAAATAAAATCGTTCCAAATCAAAAAAAAAA
>SIJG01000031.1:93288-104319 GCA_023374025.1 Heterodera schachtii
ATGGAATTATGAATGCAATAAAATACACACTAAGCCACAAAAATTCAAAAAACAGACCAAATCAGAATTAAAAGAAATAAGCGAAAAATGGCAAAAGATGGCAATGGCAGCCGACCAATTCGTGAAAATTTGGGAGTGTAAGAAAGGTGAAAAACTGATAATTTGAAAGAGTTAATTTATCAATTTTTTAGAAAATCAATCTGAAATTTTTTGTGAAAAACCACGGTTCATAGTGCAACAGAGAGAACTCCAAATGAGCTCAGCAATGGAAGCAATTAAAGCAGTTTACCGGGATCTGTTCTTATGGGGAAAATGGGCTGGACGAAAAGTCAAAGTAATTTAAATTTGCAAATTTTTATTATAATTTATAATGTTTAAGTTAATTTTTGCAAATGAGAGTGCATTTGATATTGGTAGTCCAAGTGTGTCCGGTAATCAATTTTATTTTATTTTGAATTATTTAAAGTAAAATAATAAAATTTTAGATTTATTAAAACATCTTTCTCAAAGTTTTATCGCCACTGAAGATTACCAGAATTATGTGATTACTTATTACAGTGTATTAGAAGATTGTGAAAAACAATGGAATCTTTTCGAGGAAAACAGTTTAAATGATAAACGAAAGATGGAAATTGAAGTAAAATTAAATGAGAACACTGAAAAGTTGTGGGAAATTGCACAGCAACTTGGGTTAGGTAATTGGTAATTATAATCAAATATTAAGCCAGTTCTTGAATTGATACTTACTCTTCAACTCGAGAATTGGTACAAACCAAATGCTAGGAATTGGAATATTTTACTCAATCATTATTCACTTAAAATTACAGATTGGGCAGAAATATGCAAAGCGGGGAATAATTACATGAAAAAATGGACAATCTTTGAATACATTGCTAAATTCAAAGAATATTTCGGAAACAAAGAAGATTATGAGGAGTTTGAAGAAAACATTGGCAAAAGTGATCAAAACGGAGAAAGATGAACCGCTGGAAAAAGAGGCCAAAATGGAAAAAGATGAGCAGAAAAAAGAGGGCAAAACAACAAATCTGGGCCATCAAAACTGAAAGTGACTAAAAAAGGAACCGATGGCAAAAGCAAAGAGTGATCGGAGATGAAAAAGCCTGGTCACAAGTCAAAATGGTGATCAGAGTGAGTGAAACGAAGTGAAGAGATGGGAAGAGCTTTTTAGTTGATCATTGATCATTAGTATTTTTGTGCACTATCATCACTTTTCTTTTGGGTGGCTTTTCTTTCAAGCATAAATTTTTCCATTTCCTTAACCAAATGCTTTCACGGAAATTGGGTCAATGAAATCAATAGAATGGAATGTAGGATATACCGGAACCCGTCAGTTGGGCGCCGGCACGTTTAGGCTAACTTTTTTCTTTGTCAACCAAATCCAATATTGTTGGTATCATTCGAAAGCCCTAAGTGTCTTCTATTAGCATTCCAAATTTTGAAAAATTTCATTAAGGTTCCAAAAAAGTTATTGTCAGAAGAATTAAAAAAAACCAAATTTTCCACTTTTTTGGCTCGAACTTTTTTAAGCATAACGAAATTTTTAGACTTTTGCAGGCTAATAGAGCATGTGAAGGGCTCTCGAATAATACCAAGATTGTTGAATTTGGTTGACAAAGAAAAAAGTTATAGTCCAAAAACATGCTGGCGCCCAACTGACGTAGACAGCACTTAAGTATTTTGCAAGGAGAATACTGTAATCAAAAACGAACCTTTATGTAATAAATAGGGCGCGGATTCTTAGGTTTTTACTTATTTTTCTGCGGCTTTAACTCGACGAGAAATGCACAAAAAACAAATTTTTTGTTCGTAAAACCAAATTATTTAAGGTAATATAATAATTTTAATAAACATCGGCACAATGCCAAGCACATTTAAATTGCCAAAATGAATTGGGATTGATTTTTTTGATCAATAAATACCAACTTTTTTTAAGGAATATATAATTTTATTAAACATCGGCGCAATGCCAAGCCAATTTTACATTGCCAAAATGAGTTGGATTGATTTTCTGGCTAAATTTGGGGTCAAAATCGGTTTAAATACCTGGAAACAAATTGAAAGCCATTAATACTGAAATAAGAGATCATTTATGCCGTTTTTTAATCAAAATAGCTAAATTCGAAAAATTGGACTTTCGAATTTTGTTCGAGTTCGGGTTCCGGAGTTTAGAATTGGCCGAAATGGATGCCGGATTCATGATCAGCGACCTCGAAAACTCAAGAGAATTTAATATTTGTATCACTGACGCATTTTCCACTGACGCATTTTCCGGGCGCCCTATTGTGTAGAGCATTATTGCCGATTTTCGGCTTTTTTGGCCACGGCGCCAAAATAATCAAAGTTTCGAAAAATCGATAAAAATGACCAAATTTTTAAAAATTCCTAAAAAATTTTGAAAAATGATAGAACAATATACTTTTTTTTTAAAATAATCAGCAAATAATTCTCTATCAAATAGCATCTTAAAAGAAATAATATAACTGAATAAAAATGTGCTAGGTGTAATAATAGATTGAAAAAAATTCAAAATAATTCATCATCTGTCGAGCGGGTCCGAACCCATGACAAATGGTCATTAAAATGTAAGAGGAAAAATGAGTCAAATAGCAAATTTTGGCTGGGGTTTTCATTTGATCAATTTTTTCTGATCATTTTTGGCGCCATAGCCAAAAAAGCCGAAAATTGGCAATAGTAAATCGACTATGCTCTACACGATAGAAGTGGTTTTAAAGTGATTTGAACATTTACCGACCGATATATTCCTTTGTCAGCAAAATTTAAAAATTTTCACAGATTCAATAGCGATAAAGCATTTTGTTTGGGTATTTTTTAAATTATATATTTTTTTATTCATTGTAGTGAAATAATATTAATTTCATCATAAAAATGTTTATTCACTAATTTAACCGCAAATTTAAAACGATTAAGTCAAAAAAATTTTCATTGTATATTACTAATAACTATTCTCAAACCTAATTTTATAGTGTGTAAATTTTGTCCTATTGTGCTGATCAAAATGAATGGGGGACAGGATTTAACGATATAAAAAGGAACCGGGACGAACGGGACTAATGTCCCATTTTGCCGGGACTTCAATTCCCGATGTTTTACCAAAAACCCGAGGCAGGGAATCCCAGCAAAGTCAGATTTATGATGACAGCATTGAATTTATATTTTAATTTAAAAAACTACAAATTTTGATTTTTTATTCGCAGATTCTCAAAAATACCCATTTAACGCCCTTTTGGTCTAATTTTTTGCCTTTCGATCAATTACAGGCTAATGGTTTTGCGAAAAAGCAACTTGAATTGTACAGATTTACTTCATAATTACTTTTTTTTATTATTTTCACGCAATTCCAAGGCAATTTTACATTACCAAAATGCCAATGCTTTGCTTTCTTTGGTGAAAGATTGATTTTACGGCAATAGATGCCAAATTTTATTAATTCAATAAATTACTTTAATTAAACATCTCATAATGCCATTGCCATGAAATTGCTTTCTTTGGTGAAAGATTGATTTTCTTGCTAATAGCTGCCAAATTTATTAAAAGACAATGAATTATTCTCTTTATGAAATGTCATGCCTATTCACATTAATGCCCCTTTTGGACAATTCGCATAAATACCCAGCAGATGCTCCGGAATGGCATTCATTTATTATTTTTTAAATTTCAAAAATGCGTCGAATCTCTTTCATCAAAGTGTCCATTCTGCTGATCAACATGATCGGAGTTGCCAATGTTGCGGGTGGAAAGAACAACTATGAAAAATTAAAGATGCCATTGATAGAAAAAGAAGACGACTCTGATCAGTGCCAATTTGAAGTGATCGAAGATGGCACAACGGAGGAGAAAGACATGGAAAAAGCAATACAAATT
The DNA here is from genome assembly GCA_023374025.1 of Heterodera schachtii. Taxonomy (NCBI): domain Eukaryota; kingdom Metazoa; phylum Nematoda; class Chromadorea; order Rhabditida; family Heteroderidae; genus Heterodera; species Heterodera schachtii. The sequence goes on from SIJG01000031.1 coordinate 97,192, forward strand.
AGCAAAAGAATCTATTGGCTTCTTATGATGGAGAAATGGGAATGTAACATAAGTAATTTATCGGAATCAATTAATTCGAACCCCAAGGCATTTAAATTGAACCCATTGCCAATTGGCATTGGAATCGAATCAAACGACGATTTGCTCAAATTTTGTCGCCAATGGAAAATGATGGCAACTGCAGCAGATGCATATGTGAAAGAATGGGAGCGAGAAAAGTGCCAAAAAGGTGGAGAAGAAGTTGGAGAAGGCACAAGTTCAAAGGGACCGCAAAAAACTCGTAAAAGTGAGAAAAAAGATTAATAAAAATTTAAAAAAACATTGAAATCTATTTAAATTAGCCATAATTATAGGCACAAAAATTCTTAAAAACGATATTTTAATTTAAAAAATTTAGAAAATCCATTGAAATGCCATTTTGTGAAGCCTATCTTGCAAATTGAGAAACGCGAACTCCAAATGAGCTCAGCAATGGAAGCGATCAAAGCAGTGTTCCGGGACTTATTCTTATGGGGCAAAGGCAACAGATTAGAAAGTATAAAAATAAGGTAAAATTTCTTAAAATTATTCCCTTCCGAAAGAAATCTTATTTTATAAAAATAAAAAATGAAAATTTTGGGTACAATTTGCGAATGAGAAAGAAGTGGAAGATTTTGCTTGTTTGATTGAAAAATTGGATTGCCAAAATCCCTCTGAATGCACAAAGGATAATAATTTGGATTGTCAAGAGCACTCTGATGATAACCTTTTGAAATTGTATGGAGAAAAAATCACTGAGTTTGATAAACAATTTAAAAAACATTTTATTGAAGTAAAAATCATAAAAAATGAAATTGAAAAACAAAAAAATGATTATGATATTCTCTCGGAGATGTGGGAATTGGCTGAGGAATTCGGACTTGGCAAGTTGTATAAAATTTAAATATAATATAACAACTTAATTGGGGTAAACTCAACTCATCTAAACACAACTTATCCATGTACCCAACTCATCCATACCCAACTCATCCATACCCAACTCATCCATGCAAATTCCATAACGAAGACCGCACAAAACAAAAAATGCTACGAACAAGACCGCATAAAAATTCCACGGCCAAGACCGCACAATCTAAAAATGCCACGACCAAGACCGCATAAAAAATGCCAAGACTAAAAATGCTAAGACGACGACCCCCGTCGTGTTGTGGATGAGTTGGGTATGGATGAATTGGATATGGATGAATTGGATATGGATGAATTGGGTTTGGATGAGTTGGGTATGGATGAGTTGGGCGTGACACAACTAAATTAATTATTTTATATATTAAAAATAAATTTTAAATAATCGACAAAAAAAACATTTGCACAGATTTTGGAAATATTTGTGATGCTGGAAAAAATTATAAAAAAGATTATAACAATGCAAATTTAATTCAAAAGAGCTTGTATAATTTCAAAAGTTATTCTATAATGACTGCAAAATTTTATTTGGGTTCATTTATAAATGAATTTCCAATTGGCACATATGAACAACAATTGGGGAAAGGTTTTATGGCTTACAAAGAAATGTATGACAAAATGGAGAAGAAAGATGATGCCGAACTCAGCAAAAAGTATGCTAAAGTGCCGAAGAATGATGAAGATATGTTGAAGCTGTTGCCGGACCCGTGTGAGCAGGCAAAGCTCAAATGGAAGAAGAATTTAAGAAAATGAAACACGAACACATTGAAATTTAGAGGAGCTTTTTCTAACATTTGTTGGCATTTTATTCCTTTTTTGGGGATTTTTCTTTCTTTTTTTAGTCATATCGGTCTATCATTTGATTATTATATTCATTAAAATTTGGGAAAACCGGGTCCGGGTATTGCCGGCTTCAGAAAAGCCGGGTTCGAGTTTTTCAACCGGGTATCGGATCCTGAAAAAAAAAATTATTTTTTTGTTTCAAATTATTATTTTTCAAGAAAATAAAAGCTTATAGCTTTAAAAATATAATTTATAAATATTTGCATGAAAAAAAATTATATTTTACAAATAAACGCTTTATTATTTGTTCAAAAAATTATGACGGCACCCTCTGCCGGTAGGGGTCAGTTGCGTCTGGCCAGTTGCGTCTGGCCATTTGCGTCTGGGCCAGTTGCGTCTTGGGCCAGTTGCGTCTGGCCAGTTGCGTCTTGGGCCAGTTGCGTCTTGGGCCAGTTGCGTCTGGCCAGTTGCGTCTTGGGCCAGTTGCGTCTGGCCAGTTGCGTCTTGGGCCAGTTGCGTCTGGCCAGTTGCGTCTTGGGCCAGTTGCGTCTGGCCAGTTGCGTCTGGCCAGTTGCGTCTCAAAATTTTTAATAGAGTAAAATGGATTAATTAAGTTTTCTCTATGCTATATTTTCATTTTTAATAGAGTAATTAAAAAATGTCTGAAATAAAACAAATAATATATAAAGATTACTTTTCCACACCGTACAGTTTCACTCCGGATCAGTTACCCCGGTATCTTTTCACTCTGATAATTTTTTCAAATGCTACTTCCTTTCCGGCATTTTTTGGCTTCGGATAAATCAAAAAGGGAGGGAGAAGAGGGAAGAAGAAGAGAGAAGAAAGAAGAGTAGAAAAATTGGGATTGATTTTAGGATGAATAAATGCCAACTTTTATTAAGGAAAAGCCAATTTTACATTACCAAAATGAATGCGCATAAATACCGAGCAGATCCCTCTGAATGGCATATCATTTATTTTTTTTATTTTACACAAAATGCATCAAATCCTTTTCTTCAAACTGTCTATTCTGCTGATCAACATGATCGGAATTGTCATTGCTGTGGGTGGAAAGCAGCACAACAACTATGAAAAATTAAAGGAGCCATTGTTAGAAAAAGAAGAAAACTCTGATCAGTTCAAATTCGAAGTGATCGAAGATGGCACAACGGAAGAGAAAGACATGGCAAAAGCAGTGGCATTGAGCAAAACAGCATTTTGGGGTTTGATGATGGCAAAATGGAATTGTGATCAAAAAGAGTTGAAAAGGGTAAAAGAAATTGGGTTCGAAAATGCAACTGAATTACTCCAATTTTGTGGCCAATGGAAAATAATGGCAATTGCAGCGAATGCATTTGTGAAAAGTTGGGAAAAGAGCAGAAAAGAACAAAAACAGGGGGAGAAAGTTGGCACAAGTTCATCAAGGGCACAAAAAACTCGTAAAATGAAGCAAAAAGGTTAACAACAAATTTGAAAAAATAATTTAAAATTTATATAAAATAAGAAAATTCATCGGTTTAAGCCAAGCCATAGCAACAGGCACCAAAAACCTTAAATTAATCAAAAAATATTTGTGAATTTAATATTTAAATTTATAGAAAATTCATTGAAATGCAATTTTGTGAAGCCGATCTTCCAAATTAAGAACCGTGAACTCCAAATGAGCTCAGCAATGGAAGTGATTAAATCAGTGTTCCGCGACTTATTCCAATGGGGCAAAGGAAAAGGTTTAAACAGTCTGAAAACTAAGGTAATTTCTTAAAATTATTCCTTTCCTAAGAAAATTATTAAATAAATTTTAGTTTTTGAAAATAATAAATGAAAAATTTATATACAATTTGCGAATGAGAAAGAAGTGTTTGTTTCTGGTTGTTTGATTGAAAAACTGGAGTGTCCAAATCCCGATGAAAACATTGAGGAATTATATAAAGAAAAATTAAATGAATTATATGAACAATTTCATCTATTTTTCTATATGGAGCCATTCAAAAAATTAAAAAATTTATTTACAGAAAATCAAATTGAAGAATGGATAAAGGATTATAAGATTTTTCTAAAGATGTGGGAATTGGCTGAGGAGATCGGATTTGGCAAGTGTATAAAAATTAGTATTTAAATTAGTACAATTAATTTTAAATAAGTTGACATAATATACATTTACATAGATTTTACACATGTTTGTGATGCTGGAAGAGATTATAAAAAAAGTTTTATCGATGGAAATTTAATTCAGAATAGATGGTATAATTGGAAAAACAATAATAGAATGGTTGGCCGTATAATATTCAATTTATATCCGTATTTGATAGAGGAACAACTGCTAGGTCAAGTTTTTATCGATTATAAAGAAGAGTATGACAAAATGCAGAAAAAGAAAGATGTCAAACTCAATGAAATCTTTGAAAAAATGCCGAAGAATGATGCCAAAACCAAAGAAATGTCTGCTGAAGTCCAGAAGAACAATGACGAAGTGAAGATGAAAGAATTGGAAAAGCTGATGTCCAAGGACCCGTGTGAGCAGGCAAAGCTCAAATTGAAGATGTATTGAAAAAAAAGTGAAAGACGAACAGTGAAATTGAGAGGAGCTTTTTCAACCATTTATTTATTGTTGGCATTTTATTTCTTTTTGGGGGTTTTTAGTTGGCTTTCCTTTCTTTGCATTTTAGTCATATCCGTCTATCATTAATTTATTGTTTTATTATTTTCATTTGGTAAAATTTCATTTCATATAACTTAAATCGTGTTTATTGCCTAATAATATGGGTGAAGGGCATCAGGAAGAAAGTAAAACTTATCATAGGAGAATTCATCACAATTCCAGTGTAAAAATTGGTTTTTTGGTCAAATTTTTTCCAAAAATATTAGCGATAATAAATAGAGAACTAAAAAAGGCACCAAAAATGGCGAAAAAGGCATAAAAGGCACTAAAAAATTGGAAAAAAGGCAACCCTAATATAGGCACGAAAAAAGGCATTTAAATTTTTTTCTTATTTCTTAAGTATTTTTAAGGAGTTAAAACATGTAAAATTCAATCAAAAAAGTTAATTTTGATCATTTAAATGATTTTAAATAGCCACTAATTTTTTTCGAATATGAAAAATTTTTAAACCTAAATTTTTATTAAGAAAAAAAGAATAAATTTTGGCGATGAATTTTTGAGAAAATTTTTCAATTCTTAGGGATGTATTTTCTGAATATTTCGGATCATTTCTTTGGAGTGTATTTTTCTTTTTTATTGCATTTTTGTTAAGGGTTTTTCGGAAATCGCCAAAAAGGCATTAAAGGCAGGAAAATCCCGAAAAAGCATTAAAGGCACAATAAAACGCAACCTATAATCAGTAGAAAATGTGTTATCTATGATTAATATACCGGAATTAATGCGCAGAAAATAAGGCATATGCCCGGTCTCTAATAATAAATAATAATAAAAAAATTAGGTGGTAGCATTGTTCATTTTTGACAAATTTTTTTGTGTTTAAAAATCACCAAAAAATGTTTTAAGGATTTTAATGGGCCGCATGACAATGAATGTAACACCTATTTCAATTAAATCTGAATCGCTAACCGAACCAATTTATAAAATTTTCTGATTTGGACTCGAAATTATGTAAAAATTGGAGTGATCTCATAAACATCAGGAAATATGAGAAAATGAGCTCAATCGAGTCCAAAACATGCAAATGATCACCGTAAATGTTAATGAACTAAAATAAAAAAAATAAAATAAAAAATCAGTTTTTTTTCAAATTCCTAAGAAACCCAAAAATGTTCAAATAATTGATTATTTAAAAATTCCAATTTTTGCTTCAGCTGTATTTCGTCGTGGTGAGTCGTTCCACAAAAAAGCTCAGTGTGGGCGATCCACAAAAACTCAGTGATTGATTGGTCATTTTCTGTAAGCCAATCGCACCACTTCGGGGCACCAAAAGTGCCTGATCCGGAACCCGGACCGGCCCGGTTAAGAATAATTTTTTGTTCAGTTTTTCAAGGGCTATCTTCCAGACCGGATCCGGTTCTTGATCCATTCACTTGGAGCCCGTCAGAGGTCGGTGAACCTCTGCTACAAATGGAAAAAATTGGCGTGAAGTGATGTGAAAAATTGAAAAATTAAAAATTTGAAAATTACTTGCGTTCCGCCGTATATTAGTGTTAACCAGACGGCACCGTGTTTTTGTGAATTGAATAATTAAATTTATTTATTTAATTTTATCGATCACTGAGTTTTTTGTGGAACGCACACACTGAGCTTTTTTGTGGAACGACCTAGCACCTATTTCGTTGTTTCCAAGAACATTTTTATAATGGCTCAATTTGTTTTCGTATCTGACCAGGTCGAGCACCATCCTTTTCTCTTGAAATGATTTTACAATCTGTTAATTAATTGAAACTAATGATAATTGCAATTATCGGGTTAGGAACACCATCATATTCTGAGCAAAAAAATTTCAATAAACACGGCTAAATTAAAAAAAATTCCCGATGGCTCCTATTCTTTGAATTGGATTCATTTTCCCTTTCATCCTCTTTATCAGGGATAGCACGGAATTGCGGTTTCCGACTTCTGGCATTTTTGGAGTCGAATTCAAATTCCCGAAAAAAATTTTGGGGCTTCGGAATGCCATCCCTATTCCGTTTTTGATTTAAAATTAATATTTTTAATTTTGCTTCTTGATTCGTTCAGAGAGCTTTTTTTTTCATTTTTAAATTTTCATGCCTTTTAATTGCTTTAAAATAAGTAAATAAATTTACTTTTCCCAATTGTTTTTGTTGTACAGAATCATTTTGGAGAATTTTCTGCACAAAAAATCGCCCAATTGTAATATTTTGCGTACGAAAAATCATTGAGAAGGGATTCAAACTCTGTTTGCGACAATACAATTACTTATCATTTATTTTGTCGCTCTAAAATTGAAAAATAAATTAAATGAAAAACCATTTAAATATTTACATTTTTATTTTCCACTAATTTCGCCGCGTAGGAATTTAAAATAATCGAGCTAATTTTCAGAAACACCTAAAATTTCTGTGTTTTTTAAAATTCTTGTAAATTTCAATAAATAATAAAATTTATACATTTTTAATTAGTTAAACTAATTTTAAGGAATAAAATAAATGTACCAAAAAAATTTCGACTTATTTTTATTTTTCATCAGCCCAGGAATGTGTTTTACCAAAAATTCTCAAAGGGATTTAAGTTATGTTGGACCGGATCCTAATGACCACCCTCACTTTTAACGGTATAACACAATACTTTAGATACAACCTTAATCCCATTGGATACACCCTTTTATCCCATTGGGCATAACTCTTTATCCTGTATCCATTTAGGCTGGATGTTCTGGTTTTGCAAATTTCAGGTGGACATCCAGGTTTTGACAAAAAATTTCGAAATGCGGAAAATCC
>SIJG01000031.1:114448-127834 GCA_023374025.1 Heterodera schachtii
TTAAATATGAAATTCGGTTTTACAGGAAACGATAAATGATCAAAAAAAATTGAGGCCATTTTTACTTTATTTTTTATTACTTATATATTGCATTTTTATGTTTACTTTCATCCTGACTCTTAATCTCATTTCTGTAACATGGCCTCAAAGCCAAACTTTTGCTTTTTTGTGACCAATGGCCAACTTTGGCTTTTCAGGCCAAACTTTGCTTTTTTGTGACCAAATGGCCAACTTTGGCTTTTCAGGCCATTTTTGCTTTTTTTCTGTGACCAAATGGCCAACTTTTGCTCTTCTCATATCCTTTAGGCAAACTTTAGCATTTTCTAATGGCAACTTTTGCTCTTTCCAAGGCACTCAATCAAATTTTTTGCTTTTCTATAACAATTGTGCAAATGGCCTCTAGTGGCAAGTCTCTTTACTTTTCCTTCTTCTTTCCCCCGGTTCAATCCATCAATAGAAACTAAAAAATTTTGATTTTGCTTTTTGTATATTCATTGGTTTCCTATCGATAAGTATGATCCACATAAATATTGACCCATATTTTATCATTTTTAAATGACAATCCGTACAAATTGAGCCTAATAAATCCCCAAAACCAACCTTTTTTGTAAAAATCTGTTAAAAATCACACTCAAATTTAAAAATTTTCCCCGGCGGCGCCTGTCGGCCCGGACCCCCTTTCTTCCCCAAAATTTTTTTGGAAAAAGCGCGCCGAAAAAAAGTGATGTGAAAAGCAAATCTGAATTTCTAATAATATTCGATCATTCCAAAAATTATTAATTGCTTGAAATAATTGAAGAAAAACTGATTTGAAAATTTCATTAATTTAATTTAGCTTTAATTTTTGGATTATTAAATAAAAACAAAATAAAAATTTGAATTGTATAATTTTCACTTAAAATAAAAAAATGTGAATTTTTTTTATAAATTTTTTTGAATTTTTACAATTCCCCTGTTCGTCCCGGTTCCCGGTCCCGGACAAAAATCGAGGTCCCGGTCCCAGCTTCTCAGGTCCCGGCAATTTAGGAGAACTTTAATTGATAAATATTAGTTTCTAAATTAAAGATTAAAAATACAATACTTGAAATTAATTGATTTCGCCTCATTAAATTTCGAGAATGAAATTATAAAGTTTTAAATTTTCAGTAAAAAAATTTGTGTTTCTGTTTTTAGGCAGTTTCGTTTTCTTGTTTTATTTTCATTTCGTATTTCGCATTTATTTTCGATTTACAACATCCCTGGGCATAGAGCATAGGTGTTTGACATTTATGCAACATAAATAACAACAAATGTATTTGTGAAATTACAACTAAAACAACCAAAAAATATCTTGTCTTCCTAATCAACAATTTGTATGTATTTAGTAATCACATCTTCCCTCATTTTCACAGTTCGGCCACATTTACAAATTCAATGGCCAGTTGGTGGCCCTAGAGGCCCAGCAAAACCTCTTCTCTTGTTATCATCTTAAAATTTTACTTTCTAAAATGAAGTTTTTCTTGGATATCTGGAGTTTTCTTTAATTAATAGTGCTGAAAATTATAAGTAAAAATATTCGCAAAAAATTATCTTTTTTTATGCATAGTAGAGCCCGGAAGGGACCGGGGCCCCTCTGGGATTTTGCCGGGACCCCCGGTCCCGGGTTTTTGGGCAAACCACCGGGACCGGGAGTCCCGTTTAAAACGAAAGTCCCGGGGCCCCGTACGGGTCCATTTTCCAAGTCCCGTTCCCGGCCATTTGTGTCGGAAAAACGGGACTAAGTTTCACCAGTGAAACTGCCCCAAATTTAAAAAATTTAATAATTATTTTTGGCGAAATGTCTTTTATTTAAAATTTTGAAGATGGAATTTGGGTTTTCTACGATTTAAACTGTTAAAAAGATCCTAAAATCTACCTAAAATATTAAAAATTAGATCTAACATAGCATTTTTTGGGGAAAATTACTTAATAGGAATGTAAAAATCTATAAAAATTTTCAGGCCGGCCCATAAAAATCCTTATTTGATTTCCAGGCTTGAATATTCTAAGCTAATATAAAATTATAAATTTTTTCGAATTTTAATCAAAATTTCAAAAATTTTTGGTATCATTTGAAAGCTCTTGACGAGCTTAATCTAAAATCAGGAAAGGAAGTCGAACCGATGCCATCTGAGCACTTGGACTACTGAGTCCCAGTGAAAAGTGACACTTCAGTACCAAAGAAATAAATGATGAACAAAAAGAATTTGACAAGCTCTGGCCGCCGTAGTCGAGTGTGCTGCGGTTTTTTACCGCATCCCTGCGACGCCACTACAGTTTATCCAAAAATATTAGCCCTATTAATTATAACACAAATTCTATTCACATTATCAAATTTAAAAAATTTGGATCCAAGAATATTTGAGACGGAACCGGCCCTTTTAGTAATAAGACGGAAATGACTCCTATTGTCCAGCCCCGGTCCATTTTCCAAGTCCCGGTCCCGGCCATTTCAAAATTCCGGGCTCTAATGCATAGTTCGTTTTTCTTTCGAGTTATTTACTTGAAAACCGGTATTGTTTAGGTACTTAAAAAATCCTCAAAAATTGCGAAATAACTATGTATGAAAAAGGCGAAAAAGTCGCGCGCGGTTTTTTGAAAAATATGATATTCATTTTTTGAAAGATTTGCTCAATGTTCAAATTGACAAAAAAAAATCGGAAAAATCCTGTTAAGGTAACTTTGGGTGCTGTCAAAAATGATCATTTTCCCATGAAATACGGTAAAATTATAGAAAATTTTCACAGCCCTAAGATTTTTTTGAATTTTCAATGTATATTGCGGTGTTCAGGTCAACATGAGTGAGTTATTCTGACAAAGATCGTATAAAGGAGTTTTTAATCAGCACAAAGATTAGCTTAGCAAATGCAGGTTTTTCTGCCAAATTGAATCATTTCTTGCTTATGCATAGGGTGAGGATTTATACTTATGAAAATTTTGAAATATTGAAAAAAGAAAAATTCAAATTATTTCTTAAGTTTGAAAAAGACTAAATTATTTTTACTAATGTTTTGAACAAAAATCAAAAACTAGCAGATTAAAAATTACAATGATTAACTGCTCATAAAACGCTTATTCAAGATTTTTTGAATGCATCTTTGAAGTGTATTGATAAAAAATGGCCAAATAATGTAAATAAATTTTTTTTTTTAAATTGCCTAAAATCTCTTTTTTGTGTATTTATGGATAAGGAAGGCTTCGTTGAATTTCTGTCTCTATTAAAATTAAACTGTATGAATAAAACGCCACCTTGTCTTCGAATTTGCGAAGCACTTCTATTAACAGGGCGTTTAGGCTTCCGTTCTAAGAAAAGAATTTTTTAAGAAATAATTTTTAGTTTAATAGCGATTTTTTGCATTTCGGCGTAAAAATTGTTTTGCAAGAATTTCTTTATTCATATTTATGTTGTTAAATTATCATTTTTTTTTTGAAAATACATAACTAGGGCTCCAATTTTTAGGTGCTAAAAACTGCCAAAATAGGTAAGTTTTAGGTTCTAAAAAACCCCAAAATAGGTGCTAAAAATGGGAAAATAGGTGCCAAAAAGTTCCAAATTTAGGGGTGTAAAATCGAAAACTTACTTCAAAAAGCAAAAATATTTTGCCAAATCATTAAGGATATACATAATTTTCAAAATCAAAGATTATCGTCAAGAAATAAACAAAAAAATTCTGGAGGTGAATTTTTGAGAAATTTTTCATTTCTCCGGAGGGTGTTTTTGAAAATTTTCGGGTCGATTCTTAGGGATTAGTTTTGGGTCGTTTACTAGGGGATGTATTTTCCTCTTTATTGCATTTTGGTTAACAAATTTTCTGGCAAAATGCCAAAATTCGTTGTGAATTTGTTGATATATATTATAATCCCGCAACTAAAGTTATAAATGGCATTTATAAATTTCTTTAAATTAATTGTTTAATTAACGCATTTTCATTACCCCGTGCCAGTCGTGCTGAACTTGAACGAACGTCCTGGTCTCTTGATATTGAACGATCACTTTGGGCTAAATATATATATATTTTAAATGTAATTGTAAAAAAATTGCATCTTTATTAATTTAGATTAATTTATGGCCTATAAACATAAAAATAAATATTAAGTTATAAAGAAATATTGAGACTTTTTACCAATCGGAGTCGATTGCGTACGACTTAGACTTGAACGTTGATTGCCTAAATAATTTTTTTAGAATTAAATAGACATAAAAGTCTTAAAAAAGTACACTTAAAGCCATTATATTGTTTTTTAATTAATTTGTTGCTTATATTATTAATCCCGCAGCAAAAACTGTTAGGGGGCTATAAATTGTGACTGAAAATGCGTAGTGCTACAATATGTTTTTTCTATTTGGAAGGGGATATGGTAGAATGTTTTATTAGAATTAATGGGTCCCAGAACAATTTCCCATACAATTTTATGGTTGTTTTTTTGACACATGTTTCGGTTCATAAAATGTGATCAAAATTTTTATTAATCTAGCATAGCACATTCATATGGACCGTCCAATGATACTCCAAAAAAAATTGATGCGTGGTTAGGGCAATAAAAAAACTAAAATTTCATTAAAATTTTTTAAAACATCCATTAATATATATTGAGACTTTTACCAGACGAACGACTTGGATTTGGACGTTGTTTGCCTAAATAAATATTTTAGGTTAAATACGCACAAATGGTCGAATAGTTAGAAGGTGGTATACATAAAAGGTCGAGTCCGGCGGGATCGGGACTCCCGCGGGATTTTACGGGAGTCCCGCTCCCGACTCCCGCTTTTTTCGGTGAACGGGATTTTTAACGGGAGCGGGATTTTTACGGGATTCCCGTTCGGGACTCCCGTCCCGGAAAATTTTGAACTCCCGCTCCCGCTCCCGGAAATTTTTACCCAAAAACGGGAGTAAAAATGCACTGGTAAGAATTGAGTTTTTTTGGTAAAAATAATGATTTTTCATTGAAAATCTGTTAAATATATAGCCAAAATTTCAAAAAAATTTTCCCTGCGGCGCCTATCGGCACCGCCGGCCTCCCTCTTTCACCCTGGTCATCAAAAAGTTTTTTCAAAAAATACGCCGCAAAAAGTTGTTAAAATTAATAAAGGGAGTCAACAAATAAATTATAAAAAATTTATTTGAAGCAATTTGAAAAAAATTTCTGATTTTCGACCCAAAAATATGATTTTTTAATTTCAAATTTCTGCTTACTAAATTTTTTGTCTATTTTTTCTTTAATAAAAGGATTGTCCTTCAAATTTGTGCTCTAAAAATATTTTGTTAGTTTTTAATTAAATTTTCGAATTACTCCCGCTCCCGCCCGGGATTCCCGTAAAATTTCTGCGGGATTTTAACGGGATTCCCGATCCCGCTCCCGGAAAATTTTGAACTTTCAATCCCGCTCCCGGAAATTTTTTTTTACCGGACTCTAATAAAAAGGCAAACATTTAAAAAAAAATAAAATTTAGGAAGCAAAAACACACAAAAACCTAAATGTTATTTTGTGTGCTATGACAAATTTTTAACATTAAATAAGATCATCCCCAAAATATACTGTTGAAGCAGCCGCCTTCCGATGTGTTGAGGAAGCAAACCAAAAGCATAAAAATTGCAAAAATGATAGCAGAAAATTGCATTTTGATGAAACTAAAAAATGGAAAATTATGTATTAAACAAGATCCCGGATATGCAGACTTTTTTCATAATGATCAGGCAAGGATTTATTTTTGGGTGATAAGAGAAATGTAATTTAGTCGGGTGTGAACAATAACTAAAAAATATCTGTTTTTGATAGTTAGTTAAATAGGTAATGACGAAAAAAACCCATTAACAACTTTTGCAAAAGGAAATAAAAGAATTTTGGTAAAGAAAACCTGAAAATATTTTAATTTTTTTCAGTTTTGAGTGATCGTTTTTTAAATTTTTCATAATGGCCGATTCTTAGGTGATGCCTTTTTGGTTTTATTGCATTTTTGAATTATATTCCAAAACACAACCATTTTCAATACCCCAAAAATACAGAGGTATATCATAATCAGTCTGGAAATCCGCACCTTATCCAGAACAATTATGGATACATTTAATTGCTTAATATAAAATGTTGTAAAAAATTGCTTCTATTGAAAAGTGAGTTGATTTTTTCTGTTTCCCCTCTGTGCTTAAATTGGCATGTTTTGTCACATAATCAAACGTGGCATTCAATGCGTGTATCATCTCTCTTTCTCATTCACTTTCTCTATGTTCAATGAATTTATGATCTGTCGAATTATGGATCTTTTTTTTGGAATCGAAAAATTTTAATATGTCTACAATGTTTTCACCTAGCCCCCCTCCCACCATATTACAACGAAAGAATAAACGGATATGTTGAGGCTTACTTATACTTGACAACATTTAATGTCGTTAGAATATTATGCTAATGAATACGTGGGAAGATGTCGGAAATGCCAACCAAATAAACAAATTATAATAATGTTTATCACCCGTGATGGGTTGTTGCGTAAAACTGCAAATTTTACAGTTTTTCGAGAAAAACTTGTCATATCTTTTCTTACCAATTAAATAGTCTTGATATAATTCGGTAGCCCTTTTATGGATTTGCTCAATCACCATAAAAAAAATCAGAGAATTTCATTGTTTTAGAAAAGTTACGGCAATTATTTTAATCTGTTCGTCGCAACTTTCTGAAAATTGGATTAAATTTTATGAGATTTTTATGCTAATAAAACTCAATTCAAGAGCTATCATTTGACACCAAGGTTATTTGATTTGGTTATTCTTAAAAAAATTATACGAATTTTTCTTGAAAAATTTCTAAAATTGGTATTTTTACAAAAAATTTGAAAGAGAAAAAGCCTTTCCCGAGGGCCAGGGAAGCAAATTACAAATTGTACCAAATGCTGGTAAGCCCTTATCAATCTTTGATTATTTTGGAGTTTCATAATTCAAAAACAATTTAAGATTAACTACTTAATTAAATAGAACTTGTGTTTTGGTAATTCATGAAGATCCCCTTTTTTCTATTAACATGTGGAATCATTGTTAGGACCACAAGTCAAAACAAGAATGAATTTATAATACTTTTTAATATCAGAGTCATTAATTATTGTTCTGAAGAAAGGAGAGCGGATTGAATGAGTTGAACCAACTCAGGGGATAGTATTCGAGAAAGGAAAAAACATACAGAGACAAGATTTGTTTATAGAACAGAGCCCGGAATTTTAAATCATATTTTTCTATGCGTTAGTTATGGCGAGAGAAGCCCAAAATATTTTCTCAGAACATTTTTATTTAGGGCTACTTATAAAAAAATAAAAACCGCCCGACCCTAAAAATGCATTTTCTTGAAAAAATTGCTCAGAATCTGTTAACAAATCGCATTAGAATAATTTCTTGAAAATAAATGATCACTAATGAATGGCATTTTTTGTGGGAAAGGCAAAAAAGTTCGTATAGCTTTAAATATATTTTAATTTACAAACTTTTTGTGTTAAATGCGACCCAAAATGATCAAAGATTGACAGGAGCTTCCCAGCTGGTATAATTTATATCGTGTTCAATTGCTGTTAGTCTGAGCAAATTGAATATTAGGATGCCTTGTAAATTATTAAGAAAGAAAAAGGCTGTTAATCTCCAAAATTAAATTTGAATTCATTATTTGTGCTGTCAAATATTTAAATCATTCGGTTGTCCTTAATGCTTTTTGACACATTGCACCCGTTGGCCCTTGGGAAAGGCTTTTTCTCTTTTTTATAATGATTTAATTTCATTTATTTTTTTGAATTGTGTATATCCTAAAAAGTCGGCTTTTTTGCGGCGCGCCTTTTTCAAACATTTTTGAGGGCGTAGGAGGGTCCGTCCGATGGTGCTGAAGGCGCCACCAGGGAAAATTTTTTGCATTTTAATACGATTTGTTAACAGATTTTGAGTAAGTTTTTTTAAGAAAAGAAGCATATTAGGGTCCGGCGGTTTTTATTTTTTATAAGTAGCTCTAAATAAAAATGCTCGGAGAAAATGCTTTTTTTGGGCTTCTCTAGCCATAACGAACGCGTAGAAAAAATATGTAAAAACATAAAAATCCCATATCTACGCATAAGATTTAAACACTTGGATGATCCAAATAACGAATAACTAAAAAAATAAAAATTTTCATTTATTTTTTTGAAATTGTGTATGTCCTCAAATGTCGGGTCCTCAAATGTTAAATCCTCAAATGTCGGGTAGCCTTCTCCACTATTACCCGAAAAAGACATTGGCTGCATTCAACAAGCAATATTTGCAAAAAAAATGAGAATTTTAAATTTTCAAAAAATGTTCAAATCCGGGTTCGGGCTTCGGAATTGAGCCTGATAAGGCCAGATTCGTACTAAGCGCCTCGGATTACCTCTGAAAATAATTTTCTCAAAACTTATTTTAAAAAAATTTTTCTGGACCAATAATCTTTACCATTGCCGAAAGTTTACAATTTTTAAGATAATTTTTTCAAATGTTAATTTAAATTTTTATAAATTTTTTCTGGCAGTTTCGTTGCATTTTTTTATAGTGCTCGATTTTAGAGATCGGGTTTTTGAAAACTATTGACCATGAATGGGAATAAAAAGTGCCGTTTTTGTTACATTTTCCGGGAATGGGTCTGAAAGTGCCGTTTTTGTTACTAATGGGACTAAAAAAGTGCAGTATTTGTTAAATTTTAAAATGTTTTTCAAGTCTGCCCGAATTTCTGGACCCAAAATTACCCATAATTTTTAAAAACATATTCAAAAAACCCTAAAAATTTGTTTGTCTTTTACCAAGTCAGCGAGAAAATTTTGATGCAAATCTTTAGTAATACTGCCGGGTACTTCCGGGTTTTGCCACGCCCCCTGATAATTTTTTTCTACTAATTTTTTCTAGGATAATTTTTGATGCTGATCACGAATCTGGCGTTTAATTATAGCTACAACGTATTTTACGTGAGTTACGTGAAATTGTTCAAAATTTGAAAACAAAAATATAATATGTAGTTGGTATAAAGGCAAGAATATTTCGTAAAATCTCTTTATTGATTGCTTTTAGCTCGTTTCCTTACATTTAAGCCGGGTTTGAACCAAAAATTCGAAACTAGAAAAATTCGCAAGTTTTGACTTTCGCAAATGAATTTGTGAATTGTGCCAGCAGCAGCAGCAGAAGTGAGAAGTTTTGGAGAAGATGTGAAGCAAATCATTAGTGGACATTATTTTTGTTGATCAAGCCACAAATTCATTTGCAGTAATCTGTGTATTCTTACGGTGGATTTGTTTAGCGGTTTATCCAACACGTTTTTTCGAATTTCTTAAACTCGGTTTGTCAAAAAATCCAAATCTTTTTAAACATTGAAATTTGAAAGTAAAAATTATTATATGGAATTTTCAATTTTAAATCGTTGTGACCTATAAAAATGTGACGTTTTTCATTTTTTAATATAATTTTTTGGTGTAAAAAATATAAATTTTTCATTAATCAAAGGTAAAAAGTTTTATTAAATATAAAATTTTTTGACACAAAAAAGGAACCTAGAACCGCGAAATAAAATTTTGGGCTAAAATTGACGAGAAAAAAATTTCTGTCTAGTATCTATTGTTTACATAATTTTTTTTGAAAATTAGAAAATATAATTTTTGCTATCAAATATTTTGTGCATCGCATACGCGCGCCTTTTGGACCAATAAAATGGCAACAGAATTAAGTCGATTTGTTCATTCCAATTTTAATCAAATTGTCGCTTTCCCAATACATTTATTCAGCTTTCTTAATCTTAAATAATTCCCTCAGATTTTCAAAAAAAAAAAAAAAAAAATTATTTTTTTGATTTTTTGTTTAATTTTTAACATCCCAAAGTGTTAGTGGAGGGGCTAAAGTGCCAATCCCCTATTAGCAACTATTTTCTAGTTTTTTATTTTTACCTAAAAAACTAAAAGAAATTAAAAAAACTATTTTCAATTCTTTTGGTGTTTTGCCAAATTTATTAACAAAATGCAATAAAAACAAAATACACTCAAAAATATCCTCTTAAGAAATGAAAAATTTCTAAAAATTCATCTCCGAAATATTTTTTTATTTTATTGTCAAGAATTTTTGATTTTAAAAATATATTTATCTCAATACTGGTTTGGCTTTATTTTGTTGCTTTTAGGATTTTATACCCCTAAATTTGAAAGTTTTTAGCAACTATTTTTGGGGTTTTAGAACCTAAAAACTAATTTTTTTGGCAGTTTTTAGAAATTATAAATTGTATTCACTATTTTAACTATAGTGCTCAGCTTTCAGTACAAAAACTCATCGATTAAGTACTGAACCAAAATAAGCATAAAAAAGCGCAAAAAATTAGGAAAAGCGAAAAATTGAAGGATTAAAGGCACAAAAAATTGAACAAAGGCGTCAAAAAAACGTTTGCATTTTTTGCATTTTCGTTAAAAATTCTTGAAATCGCTGAAAATATTTTCGAAAATTCCTCAAAATTCCAAAACAAAAAAAATAAGCAAAAAATACCAAATCAGCACAAAATCAGCATGAAAAAAGTTGACTTAGAAACCTCAAACCAAGTTAGAAATGCGTTTTTTATGTTTATTATCATGCCCCAAGTTAGCAACAAAAAAACACCATATGCTGCAAAATGAGCATTCTATTTATAACCCATAGATAAATAATGAAGAGGATTCTTTAAATAAAAATTTTAAGGCACTAACTATTTAATTACTTATTTTCCAATTTTTTTTGTTAATATTTGCTAATTATTTTGTGTAATTTTTGTTTAAATCCCAAAATTGGGATATAAATTTCTAAACCTATTCAGAAAATTTCTGATTGTCGGGAAAATATTTTCACTAATAATAAAATCATATAATTAATGCCTATATCTGGCATATTTAGTCGAGAGAAACGAATTCCGGTTTTGCTCGCCGACATCTCTCATGAAAATGTTTAATTAATTATGGTTAGAGTTGATCGGAGCCCGGAATTTGGAAAAGCCGGGGCCGCGAAGAAACCGGGTTTTGTACCATGAAATGGGTCAAAAACTAAAATTCCTTATTGAACCCATAACAGGCCTCATCTACTCAAAAATTACGGAGTCCCCCTTCGGGGATATCAATTTTTTAAAAGCTAAATTTCAAAAAATAAGATTTTTAAACCCAGCCTGGTCAATAAATCATTGGGATTTTTAAATTTTTTAATATGACTGAATTTAGAAAAAAAAAATATTCTCAACTGGGTTGAAAAAAATTAAATCATTATGAAAGTTCACTTGCATCGTTAAAAATTGATATGATAGGAAATAAATTATATATATATATATTCATATTACTTTGTCTTCGAATTTGACTTGGATGATTTTGGCCTAAATAATTTTTTTAATAAATTAACCATTAATATTTAATTTTAATATTCATAAGTTGATCTTTTAGCCTTCAAAAGTAAATTAGAAAATAAAGAAATAATTATTTAAATATGTTCAACCAAAAAAATATACTACTAAAGCAGCCGCCCGCCGAGATGCTGTCGAAGCAAACCAATAACATAAAAAATGTAAAAATAAAAGCAGAAAATCGCATTTTAAATGGATCTTTAAAATGAAAAATTAATAAAATTTTGGCCAATAAATCTGGAGAAATAATATAATATATCCGCACAAATGAATTTTATGTTGCTTTTTAAAAACATTTAAAAATATTAATAATTTTTTAAAATTTCTCTCATAGCTTATTTTAAATTTTTTTAAATTTCAATTATTATTTTGTGGGTCCTTTGTCTGTGGGTCCTCTGTCTTTGTGGGTCCTATGTCCGTAGGTCCTTTGTCTGTGGGTCCTCTGTCTTTGTGGGTCCTTTTGTCCGTGGGTCCTTTGTCTGTGGGTGCTTTGAGAGGACACCGTATTTTTAGGTTAATTTGAATGCTTTTAATTAATTTTAAGCTTTGTTGTAAATTATTTTGATTTAAAATTAAATTATTTTTACAATAAAACGAAAAAAAATAAGGAAGATTTATAATTATTTTAAGCAAAAAAATATTTAAAAGCGGATGCAATAATAATTAATTAAAACTAAAGTATTCTTTTAAATTAATTAAACACAAAATTTGTAATTTTAATAATTAATTATTTATGTTTTAATTAATATAAATTTTTTTTTATTGTAAATTATATTTTAAATTCAATTATTTTTTGGTGAGATAAAAAAAATAGAAATTTTCTTTATATGTACATTTTTATATTTGGAAGTAAATTTCTTCAAATTTTTTAAATAATTCACTATTGTACCTCTTTCACCCGTAGTTGTACCTCTTCTAATCACTGTTGTACCACTTTTAATTATGGTTTTGTACCTTTCCCAACCGTGTGTGTACTTCTAATAACAAATGTACCACTTCTAACCATGGTTGTACCTCTATAATAATGTTATACCTCTCCCACCAGTGGTTGTACCTTTTATAACCACGTTTGTACCTCTTCCACCCGTCTGTGATTTTTAAAACGGGCGCAAAGCTTCCGCCTGAGCTCAACAAAATTTAAAAAACGGTAAGACCGCAATATGGTCAAAAGACTCAAAAATTTAAAAATTTCACAACCCAATAGCTTAGTGCGACGCTCAAAAAGCGCGAAGCGCTTTATCCTAGGTTGGGATTTATGCCACTAAGAATTTGCGGAATGTAAAAAATATGAAAAAAATAAATAATCAAATATTATTCTATCCATATAACTTTTTTTCAAACCATACAATTTGCACCAAATTTTGCATATCGACAGAGAAAAAAATTTCGAACAAAATTGGATGGTTTTTAGAAGCAAAAAGTGGGTTAGCTAAAAAGTTATTCAAATCATAAATTTTTGAACGCCATATCTTTTTTAATCCATCAAATCGCTTAGCTTTTGCTTAGAAAAAGCTTTTCCTCAACGTGAGTTTTCGAATGATAACATTGTCCAGTTTGGTTGGCAAAAACTCTCAAAAATGATTTTTGAATATCGTCATTTTTTAAAGTTTTTTTCTCTGTAAAGAAATAGTACGCCAAAAAGAGAGATGTTTTTTTCTCTGCCCTCTCTATTTATTGACACATGTCTCGTTTTTTGAAACGGTGTGTTTAACTTCGTTTTCATGTACCTATTTGATCTTTTTATATGCCGATCTCCATTAAGCTGCCCGTCTCCAATTATATACCCCTTTCTGAGGAGGTTGAAAAATAATTTACCAGTCTCCATTTATGTGCCAGGGAGGATAAATAGAATTTTTTAATAGTTTATTTGGCACATTTTCCAAAAAAATTAAAATCAATTCAGCAGTAAAAGGTGCAAAAAAATGAACAATTCTCGTCATCTTCGACTCCATCCAGCCCTGTATCATCATCAGATAAGCCGACTTCTTCGTGATCGTTTAGTCC
>SIJG01000031.1:130735-157110 GCA_023374025.1 Heterodera schachtii
GCCGTCCTAGCCTCATTTGTGTTTAGTAAAAGCCATTCATTCCACATTCATTCAATTCATTGATTCATTTGCTGTGATGGACGGACGGACGGGGGACGGACGACGCGTTGGGGGGGGGGGGGGCGGAGAAATGAATGAATGGTTGGGAATTTGGGTGGCGGGGGAAGTGGGGGGAAGGTCGTCGACGAATGCGGCGACGACGCCGAGCCGGTTAAAGAACGGATGAGAGCGAGAAAAGCCGGGACTATAAGATGTTTGGGGACTGCCGTTGTAAGAAAGGGCTGAGGGAGAGGGGGGATGTCTCGGGAAATGCTTTCACTCGGAATAGGCAAACTGAGACTGAAATAATTTCAGGAAAAACCGAAAGCCAGTATTTTTGAGGCCCTTCATTTGGGCACACGACTCACAGTTAGGAAGACCGTTTTTTTTGTTTACCATAATAGAAGCTTGGATCTTTCAACTCATCGCGAAGAGAAACCCGTTTTTTACTAGGTCTAGTGTACTTCCTTGATAGTCATTTTTTCCGGTAACTCAATAGAAAGAAATAATTTGTTTTCTATCACTCAAACATTTTTGCTAATTATCGGGTTTCGGATTATTCGAGAATTCTCGAATATTGCCAAGGGGGCTCAATAATCCAAGCAATTTTATCATTTACTAAAAGGCAGGCAAACTGTTTTTAGGCATTGCAATTCACTGCACTAAAAATGAACCGCCGTCCGCGGGCGAAGACCACCGCCGGCGGGAAAAATTTATATGGGTCAAAAATGGGAGTCGTTTATGAAAGTCTCGACCAAAAATAATTAAATAATAATAATAATAAAACAGTTTATTAACCAGGAAATAATTTATGGAATTTATTAGAAAAAGGGATTTGCTTTGTATTATTAAAAAAGAAGTCAAAATTGCACATAAAAAATGAGACAGGAGGCCATTTTAGATGGCAACAGAAATTCGAAGCGAAAAACGCGAACTTTTCGAATTTCGAAGCACGAAATTTTTCAATAAAAAAATGTTGGGTAAAAAAATAAATATAAATTATTTTTAATAAATTTTCTACGCTAATTTTCGGATTAGAATGACTTTTCAGCATCTATAAAATAATTTGGATGTTCGGTACATAAAAAATATTTGGAGTTTTATCACATTTTTAACATGTTTCCAAAAAATTTGTTTAGACTTTTCGAAAAATTTTTTACTTCAAATATCTTTTCTTTTAAAAATTTTTTATCAGTTTAAAACTTAAGGCTAGGAATTCCAAAATAAAAAGAGTCCTTTAATAATTAGTTTATCAACATTTTAACTTCAATTTTCACAACTTTTATGTTTTTCGTCAATGTTGTCCAAATGATCGTAAACATCCACGCGAAAGCAACCGCATTAATGGGCGATTCCATTGCATTTGACTTCGCCTTTCGTCTTCTCTTCGATCCAGTTACAGTAAGGGACGATCCGAGTGAAGCATGCTGTGAAAATTAGAATTATTTTCGATATTAATAAAATATGGAAAATCCATTAAACATTTAATAAATAGTCAATCAATTTTAGGCTCTAAATTTTCGTATAGGTACTAATAACTAGGGACCGGCCTTTTACGCACGAAAAATTTGCGCACCTAAAATAGGCACGAAAAACCTGAAAAAGGCACAAATAATTACAAAAACGCAAAAAAAGGCACAAAAAATTTTCGCACACCCCTGTCAGGAAAAAAATCGGAAATGATCAAGTTTCGCCGTGCCAATTTTCGTTCTAGGAAATAGAAAAAGCCTGAAAACTTTTTAATAAAACAACTTTCATTTAAATTGAATTTTTTAATATAAATTTAATTCCGATAAATTGAACAAAAAAATTTGCAAGTCTAAATCAAGAAACATACAACGGTTATGACAATGTCCTCTGGTGATTCCAAGGAGAAACCACTTTCCTTCAGATTCTCGAAGTAGCGGGGACCCGGAATCTCCCTGTAAACTCAAATTTTTACCATATATAAGCTGAATGCACTTTGTTCGTGTGGCGTGAAGTTTGTGCGTTGCAAAGCATGTGTGGGGGGCATGGAGGAGTCGATCGCAGAACTATCAGGTCCTCTCTTAGTGTTGTTGACTGGCGAAGATGTGTACTGTTTCGTTCTCTCGCTAAATTTAGATTTAACTTTAAATGGCCCAAATCAGGGATGACATTCCGAGGCCCCAAAAATTTTCGGAAATCGGAATTCCGGTGGTCCAAAATTTTTCGGAAATCGGAATTCCGAGGCCCAAAAATTTTTCGGAAGTCGGAAATCGGAAATTTTTCAAAAAAGACAAAATATAATAAAAAATTTCTAAATATTTTAATAGGCTAAATTTTTAATCTTAACCAAGCAAAAGGTGATTCAAAAATTTTTTGATCCATTTAAATACATATTTGCTTTAAAAATTATTCAATGATTTTCATCAAAAATTTACCTTTTTTTGCGGCGCGTTTTTTTCAAAATTTTGAAAACATGGCGAGGGAGGTCCGGCGGTGCCGATAGGCGCCGCCGGGGAAATTTTTGAAAATTTGAGTGCAATTTATTATTTTCAAAAAATTGTTGTTTTTGAAAAAAATTCAAAAAAAATTTCCGAAAATTTCCGACCTTTTATCGAAAATTTCGGAAATCGGAATTCCGACCCCAAAAATGTCGGAATTTCGTGCCATCCCTGGCCCAAATCAATGAAATTAATTATCGTGAAGAATAAGAAAATTAGTGGCAGCTAAAAATAAGACAAAAAAATAATCAGGCTTAAATTATAATTCGAATCTTACTGATTTTAGAACCAAAAAGTTAAGTATCGGAATGTTTTTTAATTCTGAAAAACCTACGGCCAAATGTATATCCGTAGCCAATGATATATGCGGCATGTCCTGTTTTTGCATTGTAGACTTGGGGCAGGCATACACGGTTTAAGTCTTTTGACAGCACAATTGAGTTGTTTAACTAAAATCGTTTTACGAATTATAGAATTTTTATAAATAAAATTTCCTTAGGTTTAATATTGTTTTATTCATTAATAACTACTTGAAGCAATGCAACATCGTGTGCTGAATCTGAGGACTTCTCGAATCTCTCGTGCTTGAAAACTGCATGAATACTCAATTCCGGCACCTCACTCCAATTCCCACCGCCCAAAGTCACCTTTACATATGGCGCAAAAACCAGGTAACTTAATAATTATTATTTATTATAATATAAAACTTGCTACAATATTTTATGTAAAATCTAAAGGCAGACCCCAAAAATTTTGTTCAAACGGAATTAGCTTGAAAATTTCACACATAAATGGATAAAATATTTCTTTTGTCTTTTTTGGCAAAATCAAGATAATTTGACTAAGTAAAATCTGTTACTTACCGTGCACCCTTTTCTGGGATTAGTCCATTAAGTTCGACTCCTTTGCAGCGCAAAATATCCTCAGTTGCAAATAGACAATGTGCAGCAGTCAAAATCCATTTTGCGCCTATTAGAACGCCAGAACAAATCCCAAGCACCTCTCGCTTTGCACTTTGTTTCGTTTCACACTCAAGCCGAACTGATACAGCCCATGGCCAGTCGTTATCTGGTGCAATTTGTCCATGTTCAATCTGTAGGTCGGAAAAAATAAAAATCATTATCGATAAAAAGTGACTTAAATATAATTAGTAATAAATAATATTTTAAAATTATCAAGTTTATAGATAAACAATGATTAACAATCTAAAAAAATATATAAAACGCAAAGAAGAAAAATTATTAATTCTCATTTTTCATTTAAAAATATATTTATTTAAATACTAACACGATGTTGAAAGTGGTGCTTGGTTAGGCCACATTGAGTTTCTCGCCCTGAAATAAGTTATTAAGCTCGTCATTAATGTTTATTAAATGATTAAATCACATTTAGATATTTAAAATCTATAGCTAACGAAGACAAATTTCTTACCAAAGTCTTCGTTGAAATCCTCCTCCTCCTGACGATTCAATGTCCATTTTGGTAAACTCATTGCTCCTGATTTTGGCTTGTCCAACGATGCACTCCAGTGATTTGGTGGCGGTACGTGCCCGCATGCAGCCAAAGATATGAAGAGCGAAACGAAAAACTGAATTAATTTGTTTGACATAATTCTAAATCAATGTATCAAAATTTATCGTTGAGTTAGCAAAAATGCATTAAGTGATATAGAAATAGGAAATCAGAAGATAATGGTAATCAAACGCCAAATTTATAAATAAATTATTAATAATTCTTTATTTTTATACAAGCTAATTATTTTAGATTGGTACTAAAGTCCCGTCAACTTCGTTTCATATAATAAGATATTTATTCTATTATATATCATTCTCGCAGAAATGATAGAGCGGGGGCCGGGCGGGAAGGAATTGGCGTGTTTGGATGATTAATCAGCGATTGGTAAATGACTGATCAGCTCGCAAAAAATGTCAAGGCCATGATTGGCATTAATTTTAGTTGCGATGCTTATTTGTGCACATTAAAACGAATAAATGCTAATATATGATTTATTAAGTTGGAAAAATTTCCAAATTTTTGTGAGTTATGGGATAATTTCATTTAAAGTTAAATAAAATGCTTGATTTGCAGAGAACGGACAAGAGGGTCGGTCGAACGATTTTGGTTAAAAAAGCGGAATCGATAAAATCGAAGAAAAATTTAAATGAGCACAAAAAAGCACTAAAATATTGTTATTAACAGGTTATATTGCTCCAATTCGCCATTTGTTTGTTTTTTCGATTTTTGATAAGTCGGTCGGTTGTTTTTTGATAAATTCGGTCGAACGGTTTCGGTCAAAAAACCGAAAGCAAAAAACTCAAAAATTTCTCGGTCGATTTTTTCGATCAAAAACCGAAAAATAACGAAAACCGACCGGTCCAATCTCTATCAACTATTCGATTTGTTTTGTGGCTGGTGGCCGCAAAAATCTGACCCAAAAAATTCAACCAATTTGTGCAACTGGAATGGAACAAAAATCTGTGAATAATGTTAGATTTGGTTGACAAAGTAAAGATGAAGTACTAGTAAAATTAATTTTTTTATTTTTGTAGGGATGAGGTTACAAAAAAGTTAGAAATAACTTATTTACATTATGCAATTTTTTATCCAAAATCCATAAAACCCTGGGTAAACTCCAATTTGACATGGAATTAATTGTATCCGATCACCTGAATGCCCTTGGTCCACTCGATCAACTCGCGGTAGTCGGCCATGAAGCGGTGCCGTTCCGCGCTCAGTTTCAGCGCCTCCCATCGGCCGCGTGCCTCGTCCACCTTCGCGGCAATATCTTCCGACTTTTCCGGGTACAGTTGGCACAAGCGGTTGGTCTCCGTGCCAAGCTCATCGCACTGATCAGACGTCCTCAAGTTAACAATGTTCTGATCGTCACTGATCAAATTTCCCCGTGCCGTGCCACCTTTGACTCCAATGCGGCCAAGTCGCGCTCGGTGCCCTCGTGCTTGCGCTGCAGTGCCTGCACATTGTTCAGATCGCGCCCAAAGTCGTCGGTGGCCAGCGTAAGCTCTTTCTCGCTCATCCATGCCAATGTTTCGTCAATGTCGCGGTAAAAGCGCTGGATTTGTTGGGCACCGAACAACGCTTCGCCCCTAAATAAATATTTAAGAAAAATTGCCAAAATCACCAGGCCTGTAATCAGGCGGAAACAGCGTGGAAAATTCCCGCCACTCCCTCACCAAACGGAAATTTTTTTTTTTTTTGAAAATAATTACATTATTGAAATTTTATTCTATGATCTTAACAAACATCATTAAGATTTTTCTACCTATTGCAAAGGATCATAAAAACTTTGTTATTTTTTTATAATTTAACCAAAACAAAGAATTTTCGGCTAAAAACTCAAAAAGGGTCACATTACTTGCACAAGAGGATTAATTTTAGGTACTTGAAAATTTGGCTATTATGTCATTCCATTTTCAAAGGTTATTCAGGTTGGACATTTTGCATCTCTGAGCATATTTTTCTTTTAGTTTTTGTAAAATTTTGCAGCGAATTTTCCCCAAAAATAGGAGGGTAAAAAAATTCGCTTTCATTTTTTCAAAATGATTCATGAATTTTCTTATTCGGGAAGGGGGAAAGGACATGATGCACTCTCTTCCCCCACCTTGTTGATGTCAGTGTGCCCAGCTTGTGCCATGCCTCGTTCACTTCGTCCCGTTTGCCATGGATTTGCTGTTGTTCTGGATGACCTTCGTCAATGAGTGCATTTGCCTCGTGGTTTATGTCCAAGACTCGGGACTGAAATATTTTTAAAAATTTACAAAAATAAAAAAATGCCTTAAAAAAAGCGCAGGCAATCGTACCTCATGACTTTTCAACTCCTTTAGAAACTCGTCAAATTTGCGCTGCATCACCTCCACATGTTCAAGGTCGGCGCCCAGATCGTCCGTGGAAACGAATTGAATCTGAACTCAGCAGATAAATAGTCTTACAATTAGCTAATAGGTAAACATTCTAAAAAGTGCATTTATTGATAAAGGTGTTCCTTGATAAATAAAATTGATCAACGTCTGAAATTAGAGCCATTCAGGCCCCTGGACAACGGAAAAGGCAAAAACGAGGGGGAAGGGAGTGTCTATGTATGTATATTTGGCACGTTTTTATTCGGCCGAACTAATTAAATTTCGGCCTTTTCTCAGACGCAGTTGGTCCGCTTCATTTCTCGCCTCCCAACCGCAACATCACCGAATTTCTAGGTTTAGGAAACCTTCATATGGAAGATTGCTTAGAGATTTCCAAATGAATTTACCATTTATATATTTTAAAGAAAATATATTCGGCCAAATTTTTATTTTTGTTTCCATCAAAGCCTACGGGATTTTGAAGCCGTCAAACACAAAGTAATATACCTTGGCCGTGGGACCAGAGCGTTTGGGCCCCCGTTTTTGGGCCCCGGGGTCGTTTGGGCCCCCGTTTTTGGGCCCCGGGGTCGTTTGGGCCCCAGGGTCGTTTGGCCCCAACCTAAAAATAGAAAAATGTACTTTTTTAAAAATTAAGATTCTAAAAACTAAGCCTGAGGGATCCCTAGCCACTTGGCATAAGTTAGGTTTAATTAACATTCGCTCATTTTTTTACAATTTTACTTATTCCAAATCCTATTATTTTTTAATAGTTAACCAATTTGATGTACATTCTGATTTGGACATTTTTCAGAAATGGCTAACCCAATTGCAACCAAAAAACAAAAAGAAAAATTGTCTTACGAAGGCCACCTTTACACCTTCGCTAAAATGAGTTCTGATGGGATGACAAAATTTTGCCGGAGAGGAGCCACCACCAAAAAAGCGAAAGTTTTTGGCGACAGATGAACGAATTCTAGATAGTTCCCCCCCCCCCTTTTTTGGCAGAAATTTTTTTTGTTTTAAAAAGCCTGAAAACATGTTTCGAAGGGTTTTTGGGGTTGCTGATTACGAATATGGCATTCAGACTAACAACCCAAAAAACCCTTAGGAACACGTTTTCACGGCTTTTTAAAAGGAATAAAATTTTCTGCCAAAAAAGGGAGGGGGGGGGGGAACCATCTAAACTATTACCGTTGAATTTATTTTTAAAATGTTTATTTTACATTTTTATGCTGAAATTTAAAAAGTTGTTTTTACTGTGATTTTTCATTTTTCTGTACTTGGGGCCCAAACGATCCTGGGGCCCAAAAACGAGGGCCCAAAAACGGGGGCCCAAACGCGGGGGCCCAAAAACTGGGGCCCAAACGCCCCCGACTCCTTGGCCGTACCGTCCAATTAACGCTTGACTTAATGCCAAGGCCTAAATTTCGGGCGGGAAGAGTGACCTTAGATAATACTGAGTATTTGTTCCGATTTTCCTCATTTACGGTCTATATTTCGATTTAACATTTTCCTAAATTTTCTTTTTGGTAATAACCGCTGCCGTCTGCAGCTTCTCCAAAATCCAAATTTCCAACTCATCGGCCCCCTTTTGAAGTACTGAAATTGACGGGCTTCCTCCAGCCGGTCCCTTTTGGTCTTGGCAAAGTCTTTGAACTGCGAATAATGGGTCAAGCACCTGACAGAGGAACAGAAGGCGGTCAAATTTTTGATCTCAATCAAAATATAAACCTCAGAAAACAGAAGAAGTTTGTTTAAAATTCTTGGCATGTTCCGACCTGTGAAATCGGCACCCAAACGCATCATGCTTTGGAATTCGCTTCCAAATTGGTCTCCTGAAAAATCATTCGTTGAGTAATTTTGATTCCTCCGATTATTTCCCCGTTTTTCTCTATTACTTAAAAAACTCATTCGATAATTAATTGGGGGATGATAAAACACAATACATTTTAATTAAAGGAGTTCGAAAAAATAATAATTTGTATATTTTGTTTTATTTTGGTGGCCATGGAAATTTCGAAAATCCTCGTTTTCAGCAGGGTAACCAAGTTTCTTGTCACGGTCCAACATTAGTCCAATTCCCGTTCCCGGGTTTTGACACCGATATCGAAAGATTTGAGTTAAAAGTTCCATTTTCGCAACTAACCGCTGCCGTCTGCAGCTTCTCCAAAATCCAAATTTCCAACTCATCGGCCCCCTTTTGAAGTACTGAAATTGACGGGCTTTTTCGAGCCGGTCCCTTTTTGTCTTGGCAAAGTCTGGTCAATCATCTGAAAATTCGATTCAAATTAATTTAACACATTATTATTTAATCATAGTCTAAGGCACTTTGAAGTCATCAAACAAAAATAATATTCCCTCCCTATACCCGGGATTCAGAATTACGATCTCTAAATATTATTATAAACGTTCTATTTAATCCTTTTTGTCACCCCACTGAATTTTTTTATAATAATTTTTCTAGGGTAATTTTATGCGCTGAACACATATATGACACTTATTTGTAGCTTTTATTTAAGTGTGTTATGTGAAATTTTTTGACTAGTCGGAGATCGGGCCCAAAAAAGAAAACTCCTATAATAGTACATAAATTACTATTTTTTTATTAATTATCTAATTTGCCAAAATTTACCCACTAACCAACAGAACACAGCCAGCCGTTCATGCACTCATAAATCAGTGCCGGTACTGCCTTCGCTGTTCTCCTCTCCCTGCCACTCGCTTCGTCCAACACTTCCTCTACATGACGCGGGGCCCCTATTGGGACCCCCTCCCCTACCAATTCAACACAAATGAAGCGAATTTTTTGTAATTTTAAATATATTTATATATATATTTATTAAAACGAATGTTTTTATTAGGAAAATATGTATTTGATCGGTTGGGGTCGTTTTCGCGTGGCCATTTTCGCGTGAGAGCCATTTTCGCGTGGTTGCATATAAGCGAATTTTTTATATTTTGAAAAAATTTTCACTCCCGTTTTACTTCGGGTGCTTAATTCAATCTATATTTAAAGTGAATTTTATAAACTAAATTAATACTGACAAATTATTATACAGTCTAATAATTTTTTCACGGTCTAATGCTCTGCTGGTATTAGTGTAGACTCACCATCCCAAATGCAATTTGGTATAAAATTATTTTTTCTCTTTCTGGCAGGCTTATTTATCATAATTTTAAAAAATTTTCAACCCCTATTACAGAATTTTTTCTATCCCCGCCCCCGAAAAAGAAAAAAAGAAAAGAAATGTCGTGATGCCGATGGCCGGATTCTGTGTCTCATTCACGTTGTCAATACTCCAAGTTGTTAATCATTTACAAGCATAAAAAAGTTGACGCTTTTGAGTAAATAAAAGCAAAAAATTGTTTAATCGGGTTTGGGATTCGAAATAGGTCGAAATGTATGTTCGGCATCCATCCGACCAATTTCAATCCTAATAGGCACTCACGCGAAAACGTACCCCACGCGAAAACGGCCACGCGAAAACGGGCCCCACGCGAAAACGGCCACGCGAAAACGTCCTGGCCCCGTATTTGATAATATTTCAAATTTTATTTTCAAGCATAAGCAAGCGCATCTGAGAGAATTAATTATTCAACCTTTTTTTTGTGTCTTTTGAAAGTCTTTAAATAAAATATTTTATTTAATTTTTAATTATTTGAAATTTGCTAAATTTTTGACTAAATCAACTCATAACTTTTCTCAGACACAACCAAATTGCACAATCTTGGTATCATACGATAGCCCTTGAATTACTTTATTAGCTTTCTAAATTTAAAAAAATTTATTAAGTTTTCAAAAGTTCTAGCCAAAAAAAACTGAGAAAAATTGTCATAACTTTTGAAAAACTTATAATTTGATTACAATTTTGACTTTTTTATTGACTTAATTTTCTATATCTTACTTCGATGGTGATCTAATTTTTTGTTTAATTATTTTGCGCTTTATTGAGAACATTTTACTTATGTTTTCGTCCTCAATGTAAGGTGGTTTTCCCCTTTTGTGGACTTTATCTTTATTGAAAATTAAAAAATAAATATATTGATTGGTAAATTTAATTTCACTGATCAACTTATTTAGTTTTTAATATTCGATATTTTACAAATTTGCATAATAGATTAGCGATTATTTCAATATAAACCAGTCTTTCAAAGATTTTTTATAACAAATGTAATTTCTGAATGCTGTTTGTTCACTCGACCATGTCGTGGTTTTCGGCCACGAAACTGTGCCGTTTGTACGGCTCAGTTAGTCTCTGTGCCGCGTTTGGCCACCTTGGGGGGGGGGGGGGAAATAATTAAGATAATAAATTTTACAATTTCACATTTTTATTCAAATTTAAATGCTAATCAAAAGAAGTAGACAGATCTGCATTCTTATAGGCATGTTTCTAAGTGATGTTTGAGAGTCTCGGTCTCGACTCGAAGTCATTGAGATTTCTTTGGTTACAGTTAAATTATGAGAAATTACTTGCACAATTTTTTAAATTAATATTTGTTTAATATCATTGGGGACATGCAAAAAAATATATTT
The DNA here is from genome assembly GCA_023374025.1 of Heterodera schachtii. Classification (NCBI taxonomy): domain Eukaryota; kingdom Metazoa; phylum Nematoda; class Chromadorea; order Rhabditida; family Heteroderidae; genus Heterodera; species Heterodera schachtii. The sequence goes on from SIJG01000031.1 coordinate 141,631, forward strand.
GCATAAACATTGAAAATTCATTGATTTCCACTATAATATTTTATATACATAAATGAATATAAAATTGTGATTTTCCCTGCCAGAAATATGTAAATTATAGCTAATAAAATAAAAATTATATAAGATTATTATTTATTTTATTTCAACCTACAAATTTTGATAAAATTATTTTGATTCAATTAAACAATGCTTATTTTAAAGTTATTGTTTTTGTTGTTGAGTGGAGTTTTTTATTTAATTTCACTGGGCTCATCTAATCGCTCTGATAAATCAAAACCAATGCATGTTGATCAGCCAAACAAATCCGAATCAATGGACTCATCTACGCTCTGATAAATCAAAACCAATGCATGTTGATCAGCTAAACAAATCCGAATCAAGGGACTCATCTAATCGCTCTGATAAATCAAAACCAATGCATGTTGATCAGCCAAACAAATCCGAATCAATCGACTCATCTAATCGCTCTGATAAATCAAAACCAATGCATGTTGATCAGCCAAACAAATTCGAATCAATGGACTCATCTAATCGCTCTGATAAATCAAAACCAATGCATGTTGATCAGCTAAACAAATCCGAATCAAGGGACTCATCTAATCGCTCTGATAAATCAAAACCAATGCATGTTGATCAGCCAAACAAATCCGAATCAATCGACTCATCTAATCGCTCTGATAAATCAAAACCAATGCATGTTGATCAGCTAAACAAATCCGAATCAAGGGACTCATCTAATCGCTCTGATAAACCAAAACCAATGCATGTTGATCAGCCAAACAAATCCGAATCAATGGACTCATCTAATCGCTCTGATAAATCAAAACCAATGCATGTTGATCAGCCAAACAAATCCAAATCAATGGACTCATCTAATCGCTCTGATAAATCAAAACCAATGCATGTTGATCAGCCAAACAAATTCGAATCAATGGACTCATCTAATCGCTCTGATAAATCAAAACCAATGCATGTTGATCAGCCAAACAAATCCGAATCAATGGACTCATCTAATCGCTCTGATAAATCAAAACCAATGCATGTTGATCAGCCAAACAAATTCGAATCAATGGACTCATCTAATCGCTCTGATAAATCAAAACCAATGCATGTTGATCAGCCAAACAAATCCGAATCAATGGACTCATCTAATCGCTCTGATAAATCAAAACCAATGCATGTTGATCAGCCAAACAAATTCGAATCAATGGACTCATCTAATCGCTCTGATAAATCAAAACCAATGCATGTTGATCAGCCAAACAAATTCGAATCAATCGACTCATCTAATCGCTCTGATAAATCAAAACCAATGCATGTTGATCAGCTAAACAAATCCGAATCAAGGGACTCATCTAATCGCTCTGATAAACCAAAACCAATGCATGTTGATCAGCCAAACAAATTCGAATCAATGGACTCATCTAATCGCTCTGATAAATCAAAACCAATGCATGTTGATCAGCCAAACAAATTCGAATCAATGGACTCATCTAATCGCTCTGATAAATCAAAACCAATGCATATTGATCAGCCAAACAAATCCGAATCAATGGACTCATCTAATCGCTTTGATAAATCAAAACCAATGCATGCTGATCAGCCAAACAAATTCGAATCAATGGATTCATCTAATCGCTCTGATAAATCAAAACCAATGCATGTTGATCAGCCAAACAAATTCGAAGCAATGGACTCATCTAATCGCTCTGATAAATCAAAACCAATGCATGTTGATCAGCCAAACAAATCCGAATCAATGGACTCATCTAATCGCTCTGATAAACCAAAACCAATGCATGTTGATCAGCCAAACAAATTCGAATCAATGGACTCATCTAATCGCTCTGATAAATCAAAACCAATGCATGTTGATCAGCCAAACAAATCCGAATCAAGGGACTCATCTAATCGCTCTGATAAATCAAAACCAATGCATGTTGATCAGCCAAACAAATCTGAATCAATGGACTCATCTAATCGCTCTGCTAAATCAAAACCAATGCATGTTGATCAGCCAAACAAATCCGAATCAATCGACTCATCTAATCGCTCTGATAAATCAAAACCAATGCATGTTGATCAGCTAAACAAATCCGAATCAAGGGACTCATCTAATCGCTCTGATAAACCAAAACCAATGCATGTTGATCAGCCAAACAAATCCGAATCAATGGACTCATCTAATCGCTCTGATAAATCAAAACCAATGCATGTTGATCAGCCAAACAAATTCGAATCAATGGACTCATCTAATCGCTCTGATAAATCAAAACCAATGCATGTTGATCAGCCAAACAAATCCGAATCAATGGACTCATCTAATCGCTCTGATAAACCAAAACCAATGCATGTTGCAATGGACTCATCTAATCGCTCTGATAAATCAAAACCAATGCATGTTGATCAGCCAAACAAATTCGAATCAATGGACTCATCTAATCGCTCTGATAAATCAAAACCAATGCATGTTGATCAGCCAAACAAATTCGAATCAATGGACTCATCTAATCGCTCTGATAAATCAAAACCAATGCATGTTGATCAGCCAAACAAATTCGAATCAATGGACTCATCTAATCGCTCTGATAAATCAAAACCAATGCATGTTGATCAGCCAAACAAATTCGAATCAATCGACTCATCTAATCGCTCTGATAAATCAAAACCAATGCATGTTGATCAGCTAAACAAATCCGAATCAAGGGACTCATCTAATCGCTCTGATAAATCAAAACCAATGCATGTTGATCAGCTAAACAAATCCGAATCAAGGGACTCATCTAATCGCTCTGATAAACCAAAACCAATGCATGTTGATCAGCCAAACAAATTCGAATCAATGGACTCATCTAATCGCTCTGATAAATCAAAACCAATGCATATTGATCAGCCAAACAAATCCGAATCAATGGATTCATCTAATCGCTTTGATAAATCAAAACCAATGCATGTTGATCAGCCAAACAAATCCGAATCAATGGACTCATCTAATCGCTCTGATAAATCAAAACCAATGCATGTTGATCAGCCAAACAAATTCGAATCAATGGACTCATCTAATCGCTCTGATAAATCAAAACCAATGCATGTTGATCAGCCAAACAAATTCGAAGCAATGGACTCATCTAATCGCTCTGATAAATCAAAACCAATGCATGTTGATCAGCCAAACAAATCCGAATCAATGGACTCATCTAATCGCTCTGATAAACCAAAACCAATGCATGTTGATCAGCCAAACAAATTCGAATCAATGGACTCATCTAATCGCTCTGATAAATCAAAACCAATGCATGTTGATCAGCCAAACAAATCCGAATCAAGGGACTCATCTAATCGCTCTGATAAATCAAAACCAATGCATGTTGATCAGCCAAACAAATCTGAATCAATGGACTCATCTAATCGCTCTGCTAAATCAAAACCAATGCATGTTGATCAGCCAAACAAATCCGAATCAATCGACTCATCTAATCGCTCTGATAAATCAAAACCAATGCATGTTGATCAGCTAAACAAATCCGAATCAAGGGACTCATCTAATCGCTCTGATAAACCAAAACCAATGCATGTTGATCAGCCAAACAAATCCGAATCAATGGACTCATCTAATCGCTCTGATAAATCAAAACCAATGCATGTTGATCAGCCAAACAAATTCGAATCAATGGACTCATCTAATCGCTCTGATAAATCAAAACCAATGCATGTTGATCAGCCAAACAAATCCGAATCAATGGACTCATCTAATCGCTCTGATAAACCAAAACCAATGCATGTTGCAATGGACTCATCTAATCGCTCTGATAAATCAAAACCAATGCATGTTGATCAGCCAAACAAATTCGAATCAATGGACTCATCTAATCGCTCTGATAAATCAAAACCAATGCATGTTGATCAGCCAAACAAATTCGAATCAATGGACTCATCTAATCGCTCTGATAAATCAAAACCAATGCATGTTGATCAGCCAAACAAATTCGAATCAATGGACTCATCTAATCGCTCTGATAAATCAAAACCAATGCATGTTGATCAGCCAAACAAATTCGAATCAATCGACTCATCTAATCGCTCTGATAAATCAAAACCAATGCATGTTGATCAGCTAAACAAATCCGAATCAAGGGACTCATCTAATCGCTCTGATAAATCAAAACCAATGCATGTTGATCAGCTAAACAAATCCGAATCAAGGGACTCATCTAATCGCTCTGATAAACCAAAACCAATGCATGTTGATCAGCCAAACAAATTCGAATCAATGGACTCATCTAATCGCTCTGATAAATCAAAACCAATGCATATTGATCAGCCAAACAAATCCGAATCAATGGATTCATCTAATCGCTTTGATAAATCAAAACCAATGCATGTTGATCAGCCAAACAAATCCGAATCAATGGACTCATCTAATCGCTCTGATAAATCAAAACCAATGCATGTTGATCAGCCAAACAAATTCGAATCAATGGACTCATCTAATCGCTCTGATAAATCAAAACCAATGCATGTTGATCAGCCAAACAAATTCGAATCAATGGACTCATCTAATCGCTCTGATAAATCAAAACCAATGCATGTTGATCAGCCAAACAAATCCGAATCAATGGACTCATCTAATCGCTCTGATAAATCAAAACCAATGCATGTTGATCAGCCAAACAAATCCGAATCAATGGACTCATCTAATCGCTCTGATAAATCAAAACCAATGCATGTTGATCAGCCAAACAAATCCGAATCAATGGACTCATCTAATCGCTCTGATAAATCAAAACCAATGCATGTTGATCAGCCAAACAAATCCGAATCAATGGATTCATCTGATCACTCTGATAAATTAAAAGAAATGCATCTTGATCACCCAAACAAATCCGAATCAATGGACTCATCTGATAACTCTGACAAAACAAAACAAATGCATATTGATCACCCAAACAAATCAGTATCTATGGATTCATCTGATCACTCTTGTTGTGTCTTTTGTCCGAGTGAGAAAGACCAACAAATAAAATAATTTATTTACGAAGAGTCAAATAACAATAAATAATAAAATGGCGAATGGAGAGAATAGAGAATAAAAAATAATAAAAGTGAAGACGAAGGAGAAGAAGTGAACATGGGGGGAAGAGTCCACGCCTTTAAATAGACAATATGAGGGGGAGGAACGAAGGAGAAAAGGGGAACATGCAAAATGTCAATCGATAATGAAACAAGAGCAAAGTACATTTGCTCTTTCTCCAACACCTCCCTTCTCGAGATTGAAACATCCTCGTTTCAACTTGGCGTGAAGCGTTTGACCGGCTTCGGCACGCGTTGGGAACGTCGGACGCCGATTGGGCTTTTAGCCTTTTGCCGATCCTGATCAACAACAGGTGGAGTTCGCTGATCGATGACTGCGTGTTGGCGTGGCGGTGTCCTTTGATTTGGCTCATTGGCCATTTGTTCCTGAATGGGGTATTCCCGATTTGAATTGTCCTCAAAATCCAATCGGCGCCGAAGCTGGTTGGCATGCCGATGGACAATTCGGCCGAGTGTTGGCACGTGGACACGGTAGGTCGGTGAGTTGCTGAGCCTTTCAACAATTGTGCCCTGTAGCCAATGGCTTTTTCCAAGGCGATAATTCAAGAGCAGGACGGCATCCGTTGGGAGGAACTCAGTAGCTTTTGTGCCATGATTCCGATCGAATTGCTGTGCCATTTTGGCTGAATAGTCCTTTTGGTGCTGCTTGAACTTACCTTTTTCAAATTTCTCCGACTGATCAGTTTGTCCTTTTGGGTGGACGAGTGCCAATTTGGTGCGGAGTTTCCGTCCAAGGAACAGCTGATCAGGCGAATATCCGTCGATGGTAGAATTTGGCGTTGATCGGTAGGAGAGCAGCACTTTTTCAAGGCTGTTCTTGACGCCTTTGCACTTCATCATCGCCCTTTTGAATGTGTCGACGAAACGTTCGACTTGTCCGTTGGATTGGGGATGGAATGGCGGCGTAAAAGTGTGCTTTATTCCGAACTCCTTACAGAGTGACGCAAATTCGGAAGAACGAAATTGTGTTCCGTTATCAGAAACAATTTCTTCGGGAATGCCGAGTCGATGGATGATTGAACGGAGTGTGAAGACGGTTGCCGCGGCCGTCATTGAGTTCATTTGGTAAACCTCAGGCCATTTAGAGAATGAGTCCACCAAAATGAAGTAGACGTGACCGTCTTGGCATGGTCCCGCAAAATCGATATGCACCCGTTGGAACACCTTGTCGGTTGGAGTCCAAGGGGCGAGCGGTGCCTTGATCGGTGCTTTTTGCGCCTTTTGGCATTCTTCACACTGACGGACAATCCGTTCAATTTCCGAGTCCATGCCCGGCCAATAGACGTGTTGGCGGGCGAGTGCCTTCATGCGCACAATTCCGGGGTGTGCCATGTGCAGGGACTTCAGCATTCGGTTGCTAAGCGATTGGGGGACGATGACGCGATTTTGGAAGAGCAAACAGCCCTCAATTTCCAAAATGTTTTCCCTTTTCGGAAAATACGGTGCGATGTCCGGGTCGCTGCTTTTCTTTGGCCAATTCGATTGGGTGAATGCCAAAATTTTCTTTAAAATCTCATCTTTCGGTGTCGCCTCTGCGATTTCGTCTGCAGTGACGGGAAGTTGATCCGTCTTGGTTTGCAGAAGTGTGCTGATATAGCACTCGGTTTCGGTGCAGATGTTGGCGATCAAAATATCCTCCTCTGGTCGGGGATAATTTGCGATGAGGCGCGAGAGAACGTCAGCCTGGCCAAACGATGCGGTGTTGATGTACCGTATCTCAAAATCGTAATTGGCCATGATTAGGGCCCATCTTTGAAGTCGGCTGGCGGCATAAATGGGGATGCCTTTCTTGGAGCCGAAGATGGCCAGCAATGGCTTGTGGTCCGTGAGCAGTGTGAATTTCCGTCCGAAAAGCATCCGGTGGAATTTTTGGACTGCGAACACAAGCGCCAGAGCTTCTTTCTCAATTTGGCTGTAGTTCTGCTGCGCATTGGTCAGAACTGTTAGGCGTGCTCGATGACTTTTTCCTTTTTGTCCGGAAAAATGTGGCTGATTGTGGCGCCGATGCCATCTTTTGACGCGTCTGCCGCTACGACGATCGGAAGTATGGGGTCGTAGTGGGTCAGCAGAAGTTCTGAAACCATAATTGCTTTGGCTTTCTCGAACGCGGACTGTTGATCATCTCCCCAACTCCAGGATTCATCCTTTCGGAGAAGTTGGTCCAATGGCGCCCTGATTTCTCGCATTGGTTTAACAAAACGTCCGTAATAATTGAGTGCTCCCAAAAATGAACGGAGAGTCGTTTTGTCATGCGGCGCAGGCATTTTCTGGATTGCCTCTGAGCGCGCTGGGTCGGGGCGTATGCCGTTGGATGAGACGATGTGGCCGAGAAAAAGCAATTCTTTTTGGATGAATTTGCATTTTTCGAGTTGAATTCGTAGGCCAAAGTCCTTAATGCGTTTGAAAAGCGTGTGGAGCGCATTGACGTGGTCTTCCAGGGTCTTTGAGGCGATTAGGCAATCATCCAAATACGAGAAGACCCCTGGAATTCCTGCGCAAATCTGGTCCATCAGGTGCTGAAAAATGGATGGTGCCGATTTAACGCCAAATGGGAGACGTTGGCACTGAAATAGGCCGCGGTGGGTGTTGATTGTGCAAAGTGGCTTCGATTTTTCGTCCAATTCCATTTGGAGGTAGGCGTCTCTCAGGTCGAGATTTGAGAAAAATGCCGCTCCATTCAAAGCTGCATAAATGACGTCGGGCCTCGGGAGAGGATGACGATTCAGTTCGATGGAATCGTTCAATCCCGTCGAAAAGTCAATGCACACGCGGGTCTTTCCATTTTTCTTTTTGACGGCCAAAATCGGGGCGGCCCAATGGCTGAATTCTACCGGTTTGATTGCGCCGATCTGTAAGAGGCGGTCCAGTTCGGTGTCGACTGCTTCGATTGCACCATGGGGGACTGGTCGAGCTTTACAGAAGATGGGTCGGGCGTCCGGTTTCAGAATCAGATGCGCCTTGATTGCGCAGTGGCCAAGTCCGCTCTTAAAAACTTCCTCAAAATCGTTTTGCAACACAGCGGTGAGCGAGGCTTCGTTCGTTATGTCAATCGCCGGGTTGGGTGCCTTGACGACATTGGCGTTGATTGATGCATTCGGTTTGCCTTTGGTGCTCTTTGGGAACAAAATTTCTTTTGGGATGAGCTCAAATTCCTCAATCCACGGAAGACCGAACAAATCATGCTTTAGATCACTGCTGACATAAGCAATCAATGTTTTGGCTGGCCGATCGAAGCAACTGACGGTGCAATGAAATTTTCCTTCGGTTGAAAATGCGGTGTCATTGCAGTTGCGGGTCTCGATGTCCGTTGGAGAGAGTTCGGGTTGGCCCAATTTGATCCACGTTTTGAAGCTGATGACTGTTGCTTGGGCTCCACTGTCTCCATTCATCTTCAAATTTTTGCCATTGATCGTGACCGGAATCTTCCACCATCGGCCTTGGGTTGTGCCAATCACCATGCAATGTGACTTGGCCACGACCGTGTGAAATGATCGGTTTTGAAATTTGGGTGCTGTGTTGGACGAGCGCTGGCGGCAGACAATCGCAATGTGGCCTTGCCGGTTGCATTTGTTGCAAAATGCGTTGGCAAATTTGCAGTCCGATCGCCAGTGATCGGTGCTACCGCATGATGCACATGGGTGCGGTGGATGGCCTCTGTTTGCTTTGTCGTCCGATTTTTGCTTAGGCGAAGGCGCATGATGTGGCGATTTGGGTGCCGCTTCATGATGTGGCCATTTGGGTGCCGCTTTTGCCTTGTGTTTGCCTTTGCTGGTCTCTCGCCATTGCTGAGGTCGCAATTGGATGGCGCTGGTTGAGACCGTTTGAGTGAGCAGAGAAAGGGCACTTTCCTTGACGATTTGAATCGCCTTCAATTCCTCTTCAACTTTTTGGAGTGTGATGTCCGTGCCGGTCTTTTCTGCGTCTTCCAGCATTTTGAGACACTTTTGCCTCAGATCGTGATGCTCGTCGTTGAGTGCAATCACCAAAATTATGCACTTAAGCTGTTCTTTGGTCGGGCTCAAATTGGCGTTTTCGCAGGACGCATTGATGTGCGCGACCAGCGATGAGATGTCCTGGCTTGGTTGCTGACGAATTTTGAAACATTCGTAGCGCCGGACGAATAGTGATCGCGTTTCGGCATATAATCCTTTGAGCTTGGTGATCGAGTCCACCCAATTGACTTTGTCGGGCTGGGTTGGACTGATGCTGTCGCGGTATTTGCCGTACTCCTCGTCGCCGAGTTTGCCAAGGAGGAGTCTGACTTTTGTCGACTCGGGAAGGTCCTTACCATCTTCTTCAATTAGAACTCCAAACCGTTTGAACCACTGTTCGAAAGTGTTCCCGGTTTCGGCGTCATAACTGAATTTTGAAATTCGGCCGTCGATGGAACTCGCCAAATTTGCATGGTTAAGACTCGTGGCGTTTTGTGGTGCTTGGCCCATTAGCTGTTGAATGGCATCCGATTGCACACGCATGGCCTCAAGGAGTTGCCTTATTTGGTCCGCGCTCATGCCGAAGTGTTTGCTGGTGCCAAATTTGAGTGTCCAAAGTTGAAAAACCGCGTATTGCGGAACCGCAACCTTTCTCAGGTCTTTTGGTTTTTCGGCGAATTAACTGCAATATGAGCAGACCTCACCCGCCTAGGGACTATTGGTTTTGTTGACGGCGAAAAACTGCAGAATTTGCAGACCTCACCCGCCTAGGGTCTATTGGTTTTGTTGTTGTGCAGTCCGGGTGTATTCTGTTTGGTTGAAGACGACTGCTGACTGCGCCAAATTTGTTGTGTCTTTTGTCCGAGTGAGAAAGACCAACAAATAAAATAATTTATTTACGAAGAGTCAAATAACAATAAATAATAAAATGGCGAATGGAGAGAATAGAGAATAAAAAATAATAAAAGTGAAGACGAAGGAGAAGAAGTGAACATGGGGGGAAGAGTCCACGCCTTTAAATAGACAATATGAGGGGGAGGAACGAAGGAGAAAAGGGGAACATGCAAAATGTCAATCGATAATGAAACAAGAGCAAAGTACATTTGCTCTTTCTCCAACAACTCTGATAAATTAAAAGAAATGCATATTGATCATCCGAATAAAACCGAATCAATTGATTCTGTTCATTCAAATGAATCAATCGAAATAATTTTCAATGATTTATCTACACAAAAAACTTCAAACCAGATATTTTCAAACGATGAAAAGCACTCGATTGTTCTGCGATTTATTGAATTAAAAGATAAATGTCTTTCTCGCGGTTATAATGGCCCAATCAAAAATTTGGAAACAACAATTAGTGACAAATTGGGCGTAAAACGTGGCACCATTCATTATTGGAAAGGAATTTTTGGTGTCAAACGTTAGTATTTTAATTGCTAAAATAACGAATGATTGTTTTTTTAGAAAAAGAAAAACTATCAGAGAAAATAAATTTGGAAGCAAAAGTTTTAATTAAAAAGATTTGATTAAACAAATAAGAAAGTTCAAGGATTTTAGAACTTCTCTGAATGCCAAATGTCAATTAAAATGGTGCAAAAAAGCAAAGAATGAAATTGTGAAAAAAATGTTAATTTTGAAATTAAATGGTGGCAATTCGATGAGAAAAAGAAGAAAAACTGGAAGTTCGAGAAATATTTCTTACTTATTAAAAAAATTATTGAAAAACGTCATAGAAAGAATGTTTGCTTTTTGTTAAACAAATTTTGTTTAATAATAAATTTATTTATTTAGAAAAAATAAGCGCTAAACAAAAATTAAATTGTGTCTGCAAACAAATTGCCATTAAGAAAGTGTTTCCAAAATGCCAAATTGCGAAATTTCCACAATTTTAAACATACCAAATGGCACGATAAAAAATTGAAGTAAGGCTAAAAATTTTAAATTTTTATTCATTTTGGTATATTTATTTACTAAATCCAATAATACTTTTTAATTCTTTAGAAAGAGCAATCGAAAATTGAAAATTGGAAGGAAAAATCATTGAATGGACACCAGAGAAAATTGAGGTCAATTCAAAGAAATATGTAACAATCTAAACGAAAAGAATTGAGGCATTTTTGAACAAATGAGAACAATTGAGAAACAAAAAGTTTATTTAAAATTTTTAAATTAAAATTGATAAATAATATTTATAAATTTTCATTTTTAATTTTCACCATTTTTTCACATTGTATTTAAATGTGGGCTTAATTGTCTGGGACTAGAAGCCTCTAAAATAGTATGCTTTCGGCGCTAAAACCCATAAATAAGCGGGAAAATGGTTGGAAAATAGGCATTAAGAAGCTAAATTTGTAAAATTGGTTTATACATTTTTGACTTGTATAGCCTAATTATTTTTAGTCCACAACAAATTGTATAACCGTGAATAAATTTGACACAAATAGTGTTATTTGTCCATTTTAAAAAACTTTGTAAAGGAAAAACTTATAAAAAAAGTTTATCAGTTTGTTTTAAAATTCATTCAGGAAAATGCGGGACCGGGTCAGTTTAATCTGACCATTATAGTCTGGCCGTTATAGCCAGGGGGTTGGTTGAGTCCGTGCTGAGACGAACCGAAAATAGTCTTAATGTCAATAAAAATATTTAAATTTAATTATACAATTTAATTCGGTCACGAAAAATAATAAATTTTAATTAGACAATAATTTAAAAAAATAAATAAAAATAAAAACTTTCTCACTCCCGATCAAAAAAAAAATAAATCCGAACGAAAATTTTAATTTCAAATCTTAAAGCCATCAAATTGATAGAGTAAGCTTACTACTGTAGAGGATTTTTCATTAAAAAAACAAATCTACTAATTTTCTTCTGAAATTTCATCCAAAATTTTAGTAAATTTAACTTCTTCATTCGTTTCTCCATAAATTCATGCATTTTTCCTATAAATTTTACTTCATCACTATACTTTTTTTCCCTAATGTTATAATTCAAAAATTATTTGCATTTTTTAATGGTATGAAAGTTAACATTTATTTTGAGCAGAATCTATAAAGAAAAAACATTGAAGAAAAATTAAAGCTCTGACTTACATTATTGTTTTATTTTAAAATTTTTTAACATTATTATCATATTTAAAAAAACATTGCTTTAAAAGAATTAAATTTATATTTTTATTGACACTTAGACTATTTTCGGTTCGCCCACACTGAGATTATTTTTCGGTTCGCCCTTACTGAGACCATTTTCGGTTCGACCTAGCACCGGTTGAGTCTGGCAAGCTGTTTTCGCCCATAACTCTTACAAATATTTTTTTTTACCAATCATAAACAAGGAAACATAAAGGCATTTTTTAAGTCTAATGGCGCAAGCATTATTAAAAATTTTTATGCATTTTTGAAAAAATGACCATTTTTATCGATTTTTCTGATCTTTTTGGCGCCATGGTGAAAAAACCCGAAAATTTACATAGCAAATCGAGAATTAATATGTCTATATAATAAGTGATTTAAGTGTTAATTGTCAGAGTTAACCAACCCTTCACTTTATTACATATTGTTACGTAATCCAGCAAATCTTGTCATTCGAATCCTTTATTTTTAAACTACCATTTATTTTAGTCATTGCTAATTTTAAGCGGAAAGAATAAAAATGTTTAACATTGATTGATTTTTATGTTTTATACTATGGCACATTGATTTTGTGATGTTGAAATGGTTACAATTTATTTTAACTTTAATAATCAAAATTTCCATTTAAAAAACCGGTTTCATTTTTTAATTAAAAAATATTTTTTACTTGGCAATTTGTCAATTTCTCGCGACTTTTTCATGGCAAAATGTCCAAAAAGTCTCGGTAACGGTGGCTTCTCCGCTTCTTCTTCATGGTCACGATCAGCTCGCGTTCCTCATCCTTGAACACGGTTTCCAAGTTGAGCACACCAATGTCAAACGTTTTCTTTGGCGTCGCGCTGTCCGTGACATATGAATTCGGAATTTTGAACTTCAACTTGCGCGAGCCGGGCTTAAAAAATCCAATTATTTCTTCGGCATTTAGAACTTAAAACTAATGATTGGCATTAACTTCAAATTTTTTAAAATAATTTTTGCAATGCGAATATTATTCTAAAACAAAGTTAAGGAGAATATATTAAAAATTTTATTTAAAAATATTATTTAAATAATATATTTATATTTAAATTTAAGCACAATGTTTTCACCTTAATCCCATCGTCACAATCGTGGTAGACCTTAAAAACAACGTCGATGTTCGTCAGCTCAGAGGTATGGCCAGAAAGTTGAAAGTTGCCATTCGCACCAGAATAACCTTTATCGAATTTCTTCTAGAATATTTTGGAAAATTTTTGAATTTCCATGGAACCGACGGAACATATACTGATAAAGATAGGTGGGTAACATGTCAGAGTTAGTTCCATGCAAGTGTCCCAAACCTATTATCGAATTTCTTCCAGAATATTTTGGAAAATTTTTGAATTTCCATGGAACCGACGGAACATATACTGATAAAGATAGGTGGGTAACATGTCAGAGTTAGTTCCATGCAAGTGTCCCAAACCTTTTTTGAGTGCTTTTTTTGGTCGCCTCAATGCCTTGAATGTGCACTCTTGGGTCATTAGGATCAACAAAATACATCTGATGATTTACAAACACAATGTCTTCTAGCGTTTGCGCAAACAAAATGAAATTATTTATTTCATTGTAGAATGAAAAATCTCCAAAGTTGAATAAAATTGTAAAATTTACTGGATTCACAAATAATTGATTGGACTGATAAATTCTGATTGGACTCATAAAAAATTCGTTTGGACTCATAAACTCTGATTGGACTCATAAAAGTTATCGGACTCATAAACTCTGAATGGACTCATAAAAGTTGATTGGACTCATAAAGTGCACTAGAGCCCAATTTTTAGGGGTATTTTTCTGAAATTGTTCGGATTGATTCTTAGTATTATCCGCAAAAAAAATAAGTTAAAGCCTAAAAATCTGGTCTCTAGTGATAATCAGTATGACAATGTCATTTTAGAAACCGGTTAAGAAAACGAAAAATCTCGGAGATTTGGGGGATCAGGGTTTGAACAATAGGCCCAAATATTGGGGATTGGCATCTTGGAGCAACCAGGATTGCTCCATATTCAACTAATTGGTTCACTTTCTGCCCATTTATACGCCTCTTTTTGAGTTAAATTTCCCGCACCTTTCACAGCGACGGATTGAGTTCGAGCATCAATCAAATAAAAAACAGCGAACAACAGAAGGCAAATTTGACGCAAAAGAAGCATTTTAAGGCTAAATTTTACGATAAAAATTATTTGTCATAATCAGAAAATCATTAATACAGTATTTCAACGAAACGTACTGTAACATTGTGTATTGTAGTATTACAAAAAGTCAAAATTGTATAAGTGACCTCACGCTCAGAATTTTAATAAAATTATGAAAAATTACCCAAAAATCTTATTCACTGACGCATTTTCCACCGAACATTCCATTTTCAGGTTACGGGAATAAGTAAACTTTTAGATTGATTTTTAATTTATTTATTTTCCATTTTCATTGAAAATCCAATCATTAAAAAATATAGAAAATAAAACTACTTTTTTTCAACAAAAAAAAAGATGAAAAATATCTATTAGAGAAAGTGAGTAAAAATATATTGACTTATAATTATCCCAATTTAAAGTTTTTTTATATTAATTAAAAGGGAATAAATTTTGTCGAATTTATATTTTTGTGTTTAATCCAAATGAGAGGATGTTAAATCGTTTATAGATGAGTGAGTATACATTAAAAACCAATTTTATAAAAATATAAAATTTAATTAAAAATCAAATTGATGTTGTTACTAATATTATTATTACTTTATTTAATATACAAAAAAAATAAATGCAAATGATTAAATTTTCTCTTATCACTCAATTTTTGTCCCGCTTTTATGTGCTCTTCCCCATATTATTTGGCAACGGCATTAATTGGCGATTCCATTGCATTTCTTCGCCTTTCGTCTTCTCTTCAATCCAGTTGTACGGGACGATCCGAGTGAAGCATGCTGTGAGATTAAATCAATTCCCTGCTCATCATATTGATTCGTTTGTTGATTTGAATTTTTATTTAGTAAAATTAGTATTTTGATTGAATATTTCATCTAAGGGTCGTGGTTTAATGTATTCTTGGTTCTAAATTAGACTAAAAGAATGTTTTAATTGTGTTAAGCGCCATGAAAAGCTATGGAAGATGTTTTTTGAAACAATTTTGGCTGTGGTGACGAATCGTAGGCGCGCAAAAATTCGAGTTTTTTCCATGCGCCAAAAATTTAGGAAATTACATTGATGTTTACGTGCCTTACTGTGACCAAAAATTGTAGATGCTTTGTTAACAGGTTTACGCTAAAATAGATTACCTTAGAAAATAATTAAAGATTTTTGTTTTATCATTTT